>PISX010003257.1:0-141315 GCA_004024625.1 Mellivora capensis
GTCCCTAGCCTTTGGTACTGTCTCTTGTTCTTTTTTTTGTGGTGAGTTTTTCCGCCTTGTCATTTTTTCCAGATAAGATTATATGAAGGAGCAAATAAAATACTAAAAGTGTGGCAAAGACCCTAGGAAAATGCCCTTTAAAGAAAAAATTGAATTAACTGCAAGACTAAAGAATCATGGGGAGAAAGCCATGAATTCCGCGCTTTGCTTTCTCCTCCTCTGGAGTTCTGCTGCTCTCCTTGTTCAGTGAACTTGGTCTTGGCTGGATTTCTTTTGATCTTCTGAGGGAGGGGCCTGTTGTAGTGATTCTCAAGTGTCTTTGCCTGAGGCAGAGCTGCACCGCCCTTACCAGGGGCCAGGCTAAGTAAACCACTCGGTTTCGCTTTCGGGAGCTTTTGTTCCCTGAGCGCTTTCCGTAGAGTTCTGGAGGATGGGAATGAAAATGGCGGCCTCCCAGTCTCCAGCCCGGAAGAGCTGAGATTTTGGGGCTCCACTCCTCAGAGAAAAGCCCCGGCTACTCCCATCTCTCTCGCCTCTGGCCGCGCTCCAAGCTCACCCAGCCTGTGACCGGTTCAAGGTAACCCCGAGCTGAGAGCTCACTCCTCGGCTCTGTCTCTGTGGCCGGCTTCCCTCTCTGATACCTGCGAGCTCTGCGACACTCAGACACCCCCGATCCTTCTGTGACCCTGCGGGGCCTGGGGCCACGCTGACCCCGCTGGGCTTCACCCCGGTTTAGCCTCTGGAGCGATGTCCCTCCATGGAGCAGACTTTTAAAAGTCCCGATTTAGTGCTCCGTTGCTCCGCTGCTTGCCGGGAGCCAGCCCCTCCCCCGCGGTCTATCCTCCCGTCGCTTTCGATTCACTTCTCCACCAGTCCTACCTTCCAGGAAGTGGCCGATTTTCTGTTTCCAGAATTGCTGTTCTTCCTCTCTTTGATCTCCCATTGGATTTGTAGGTTTTCGCAATGGTTTGATAAGCTATCTAGCTGATCTCCTGCTACCTGATGTAGTCTCAGCTGCTACTTCTCCGCCATCTTGACTTCTGTCCTCCCACCTTCATATATTCTTATCTGGATAAAGCGACAAGGTGGAAAATCTCACCACAAAAAAAAAACCAAAAACAAAAACAAAAACAAAAACAAGAGGCAGTATTGACAGCTAGGGACCTAATCAATATGGACATTGGTAATATGTCAGATCTAGAGTTCAGAATAACAATTCTCAAGGTGTTAGCTGGGCTTAAAAAAAGGCATGGAAGATATTAGAGAAACCCTGTCTGGAGATATAAAAGCCCTTTCTGGAGAAATAAAAGAACTAAAATCTAACCAAGCTGAAATCCAAAAATGTATTAATGAGGTGCAATCAAGAATGGAGGCTCTTACTGCTAGGATAAATGAGGCAGAAGAGAGACTTAGCGACATAGAAGACCAAATGATGGGCAATAAAGAAGCTGAGCAAAAGAGAGACAAACAACTACTGGACTACGAGGGGAGAATTCGAGAGGTAAGTGATACCATAAGATGTAACAATATTAGAATAATTGGAATTCCAGAAGAAGAAGAAAGAGAGAGGGGCAGAAGATATATTGGAGTGAATTATTGTAGAGAATTTCCCTAATATGGCAAAGGGAACAAGCATCAAAATCCAGGAGGCACAGATAATCCACTCAAAAACAATAAAAATAGGTCCACATCCCATCATCTAATAGTAAAACTTACAAGTCTTAGTGACAAAGAGAAAATCCTGAAAGCAACTCAGGACAAGAAGTCTGTAACATAAAATGGTAGAAATATTAGATTGGCAGCAGACTTATCCACAGAGACCTGACAGGCCAGAAAGAACGGGCATGATATACTGGAGCACTAATGAGAAAAATATGCAGCCAAGAATATATCCAGCTAGGCTATCATTGAAAATAAAAGGAGAGATAAAAAGCTTCCAGGACAAACAAAAACTGCAAGAATTTTCAAACACCAAACCAGTCCTACAGGAAATATTGAAAGGGATCCTCTAAGCAAAGAGAGAGCCTAAAAGTAGTAGACTAGAAAGGAACCGAGACAATACAGTAAGAATCACCTTATGGGCAATACAATGGCACTAAATTCATATCTTTCAATAGTTACCCTGAATATAAATGGGCTAAATGCCCCAATCAAAAGACACAGGGTATCAGAATGGATAAAAAAACAAAACCCGTCAATATGCTGTCTACAAGAAACTCATTTTAGAACCAAAGACACCTCCATATTTAAAGTGAGGGGGTAGAAAACAATTTACAATGCTAATGGACATCAAAAGAAAGCTGGGGTGTTAATCCTTATATCAGATCAATTAGATTTTAAGCCAAAGGCTATAATAAGAGATGAGGAAGGACACTATATCATACTCAAAGGGTCTGTCCAACAAGAAGATCGAACAATTTTAAATATCTATGCCCCTAACATGGGAGCAGCCAACTATATAAACCAATTAATAAAAAAATCAAAGAAACACATTGACAATAATACAAGAATAGTAGGGAACTTTAACACCCCCCTCACTCATATGGACAGATAGATCATCCATGCAAAAGATCAAAAAGGAAATAAAGGCCTTAAATGACACACTGGGCCAGAGGCACATCACAGATATATTCAGAACATTCCATCCCAAAGCAACAGAATACACATTCTTCTCTAGTGCACATGGAACATTCTCCAGAATAGATCACATGCTGGGTCACAAATCAGGTCTCAACTGGTACTAAAAGTTGGGGATCATTCCGTGCATATTTTCAGACCACAATGCTCTGAAGGTAGAACTCCATCACAAGAGGAAAGTTGGAAAGAACCCAAATACATGGAGGCTAAATAGCATCCTTCTAAAGAATGAATGGGTCAACCAGGAAATTAAAGAAGAATTGAAAAAATTCATGGAAACAAATGATAATGAAAACACAACTGTTCAAAATCTGTGGGACACAGCAAAGGCAGTTCTGAGAGGAAAATATATAGCGATACAGCCTTTCTCAAGAAACAAGAAAGGTGTCAAGTACACAACCTAACCCTACACCTAAAGGAGCTGGAGAAAGAACAGCAAAGAAAGCCTAAACCCAGCAGGAGAAGAGAAATAATAAAGATCAGAGCAGAAATTAATGAAATAGAAACCAAAAGAACAGTAGAACAAATCAATGAAACTAGGAGCTGTTTCTTTGAAAGAATTAATAAGATTGATAAACCTCTGGCCAGACTTATCAAAAAGAGAAGAGAAAGGACCAAAATAAATAAAATCATAAATGAAAGAGGAGAGATCACAACCAACACCAAAGAAATACAATTATAAGAACATATTATGGGCGACTGTGCGCCAGGAAATTTGACAATCTTGAAGAAATGGAAGCATTCCTAGAGATGTATAAACTGCCAAAACTGAACCAGGAAAAAATAGAAAACCTGAACAGAACCATAACCAGTAAGGAGATTGAAGCAGTCATCAAAAATCTCCAAACAAACAAGAGCCCAGGGCCAGACGGTTTTCCAGAGGAATTCTACCAAGCATTTAAGGAAGAATTAATTCCTATTCTCCTGAAACTGTTCCAAAAAATAGAAATGGAAGGAAAACTTCCAAACTCATTTTATGAGGCCAGCATCACCTTGATCCCAAAACCAGACAAAGACCCCATCAAAAAAGAGAATTACAGACCAATATCCTTGATGAACACAGATGCAAAAATTCTCACCAAAATACTAGCCAATAGGATCCAACAGTACATTAAAAGGATTATTCACCACGACCAAGTGGGATTTATTCCAGGGCTGCAAGGTTGGTTCAACATATGCATATCAATTGAAGTGATACAATACATCAATAAAAGAAAGAACAAGAACCATATGATACTCTCAATAGATCAAGAAAAAGCATTTGACAAAGTACAGCATCCTTTCTTGATCAAAACTCTTCAAAGTGTAGGGATAGAGGTACATACCTCAATATCATCAAGCCATCTATGAGAAACCCACAGTGAATATCATTCTCAATGGGGAAAAATGGAGAGTTTTTCTGCTAAGATCAGGAACACGGCAGGGATGTCCACTATCACCACTGCTATTCAACATAGTACTAGAAGTCCTAGCCTCAGCAATCAGACAACAAAAAGAAATTAAAGGCATCTGAATCGGCAAAGAAGTCAAACTATCATTCTTTGTAGATGATATGATACTTTATGTGGAAAAGCCAAAAGACTCCACCCCAAAATTGCTAGAACTTGTAGAGGAATTCAGTAAGGTATCAGGATATAAAATCAATGCACAGAAATCAGTTGCATTTCTCTACACCAACAACAAGACAGAAGAAAGAGAAATTAAGGAGTCGGTCCCATTTACAGTTGCACCCAAAACCATAAGATACCTAGGAATAAACCTAATCAAAAAGATAAAGAATCTGTACTCAGGAAACTATAAAGTACTCATGAAAGAAATTGAGGAAGACACAAAGAAATGGAAAAGTGTTCCATGCTCCTGGATTGGAAGAACAAATATTGTGACAATGTCTGTGCTACCTAAAGCAATCTATGCCTTTAATGCAATCCCTATCAAAATACCATCATTTTTTTTAAAGAAATGGAAATAATTCTAAAATTTACATGAAACCAGAAAAGACCCCAAATAGCCAGAGGAATGTTGAAAAAGAAAGCCAAATTTGGTGGCATCACAATTCCAGACTTCAAGCTCTGTTACAAAGTTGTAATCATTAACACAGTATGGTACTGGCAGAAAAACAGACACACAGATCCATGGAACAGAATAGAGATCCCAGAAATAGACCCTCAACCGTATGGTCAATTAATCTTTGACAAAGCAGGAAAGAATGTCTGTCCAATGGAAAAAAGACAGTCACTTCAACAAATGGTGTTGGGAAAATTGGACAGCCACATGTAGAAAAATGAAACTAGACCATTTCCTTACACCACACACAGAAATGGATTCAAAATGGATGAAATACTTCAATGTGAGCTAGGAATCCATCAAAATTCTTGAGGAGAACACAGGCAGCAAGCTCTTCCACCTCAGCCGCAGCAACTTCTTCCTAGAAACATTGCCAAAGGCAAGGGAAGCAAGGGCAAAAATGAGCTACTGGGATTTCATCAAGATCAAAAGCTTTTGCACAGCAAAGGAAACACTCAACAAAACCACAGACAACTGACAGAATGGGAGAAGATATTTGCAAATGACATATAAGATAAAGGGCTAGTATCCAAAATCTATAAAGAACTTCTCAAACTCAACACCCAAAGAACAAATAATCCAATCAAGAAATGGGCAGAAGACATGAACAGACATTTCTGCAAAGAAGGCATCCAGATGACCAACAGACACATGAAAAAATGCTCATCACTTGGCATCAGGGAAATACAAATCAAAACCACAATGAGATACCACCTCATACCAGTCAGAATGGCTAAAATTAACAAGTCAGGAAACGATAGATGTTGGAGAAGATGCAGAGAAAGAGGAACCCTCCTACACTGCTGGTGGGAGTGCAAGCTGGTGCAGCCACTCTGGAAAACAGCATGGAAGTTCCTCAAAAAGTTGAAAATAGAGCTACCCTAAGACCCAACAATTGCACTACCGGGTATTTACCCTAAAGATACAAACGTAGTGATCCAAAGGGGCACGTGTACCCGAATGTTTATAGCAGCAATGTCCACAATAAGCCAAACTATGGAAAGAACCTAGATGTCCATCAACAGATGATTTGGATAAAGAAGATGAGGTATATATACACAATGGAATACTATGCAGCCATCAAAAGAAATGAAATCTTGCCATTTGCAATGACATGGTTGGAACTAGAGGGTATCATGCTGAGTGAAATAAGTCAGAGAAAGACAATTATCATATGATCTCCCTGATATGAGGAATTTGAGAGGCAACCTGGGGGTTTGGGGGTTAGGGAAGGAAAAAATGAAGCAAGATGGGATCAGGAGGGAGACAAACCATAAGAGATTCTTAATCTCACAAAACAATCTGAGGGTTGCTGGGGGAGGGGGGAGGGTGAGGGTGGTTGGGTTATGGACATTGGAGAGGGTATGTGCTATGGTGAGTGTTGTGAAGTGTGTAAGCCTGACGATTCACAGACCTGTACCCCTGGGGCAAATAACACATTATATGTTAGTAAAAATAATTCATTAAAAAAAAGAAGAAAAAAGTGTTGAAAGTTGGAAAATTGGCAAAATTCAAATAAGGTGTGTGATTAGTGTATAGTATTATATAAATATTAATTTCCTGGTTTTGTTAATAATGCTATGGTTATGTAAAATATTATAATTTGGGAAATCTTAGTGAATCTTATATGGGAACCCTTTGTACTATTTTTGCAACTTTTTTTCTTTCTTTCTTTCTTGAAGATGGGGAAGAGACAGGGGAGGAGCAGAGGGAGCAGGAGAGAGAATCTTAAGCAGGAGCCTGACTCAGGTCTCAATCTCAAACCTGTGATCATGATCTGATCTCCGAATCAGGAGTTGGATACTTAACCAACTGAGCCACTTAGGTGCCCCATTTTTGGAACTTTCCTAACAGTTTAAAATTATTTCAAAATGAAGTACATATGCAAGTCTTATGATGCAATAATGCCACTCACAGGTATATATCACAATGAAATGTTTGCAGTCATGTCCTGGGAGACATGTATAGGAATGTTCAGGGGCATCTGGGTGGCACAGTCGATTAAGTGTCCAACTCTTGGTTTTGGCTCAGGTCGTGATCTCAGGCTCATGAGATCGAGCCCTACATTGGCCTCTGCATTCCGCACAGAGTCTGCTTGAGAATCTCTCTCCCTCTCCCTTTGCCCTTTCTGTTTGTGCTCTCACTCTAAAATAAATAAATCTTCTTTAAAAAAGGGTTAACAGAAGCATTATACCCTAAAATAGAAACAAATGTCCATTAACGGTAGAATAGTGATTTTTCAAATAAACTGCTACAAGGATGAACACTAATGAGTCACAACAAACTATGCAGGGAAAGAATCTAGACATAAAATCTTTATGCTACATGATTCCATTTGAAGTTTAAAAGTGAGAAAATTATAACATTTATGGATACATACCTGGGTGGGGAAACTGAGGGGAAAAAATAGAAAAGTGATTCTTTTAAAAGTCGCTATTATGGTTACCTTTAGGAGTTGGAGGAGATTAGATTTGGGGAGAGGAATGAGGAAGCTAAGAGAAGGTTTGGAAGTTCTGTGCCCCTTCCCCATATATTCTGCTCTATGCATCTCCTCATCTGGCTGCTGATTTGTATCCTTTATTCTGGCATTTATTTTTTTTAAGGTTTTATTTCTTTATTTGACAGAGAGAGACACAGTGAGAGAGGGAACACAAACAGAAGGAGTGGTAGAGGGAGAAGCAGGCTTCCCTCTGTGCAGGGAGCCCAATGCGGGGCTCGCTCCCTGGACCATGGGATCATGATCTGAATCCAAGGCAGATGGTTAACGACTGATCCACCCAGGCGCCCTATCCTATCTTTTAGTACACTGGCAAGCTAAGTGTTTCCTTGAGTTCTGTCAGCCACCCTGGCAAATTTAAAGACCCTAAGGAGGATCGGTCTCCAGAATCTCCAGTCTGGGGCTGGTGGGTCACCAGCACGTTTCCAGCCTGGGACCTACTTGCCCCCGGCATCTGGAGTAGGGCATGTGTGGGACACAGTCCTGTAGAACTAAACCCTTCACCTGTGGGATATGAATCTGTCTCCAGGTAGATAGGGTCAGAATTGAGTGTTTTGTGTGGGGTTCCCTCTAACCCACGTTGGAATTGGGTCTGGGCAACCCAAAAAGAACGGGTATCATTAGAGGCAAGACACAATGGAAGGAAACCTCTGAAATTATAGAGAAGATGAACTGATTTAGGACCCCAGGACAGGAGAACATCTAACATGTTTAGCCAGTTTTGTCATTGCTGTCATCTGACCCAGAGACGTCTTGTAAAAAATCTGGGAGATAAACAGCTTTGTTCTGAGGAAGTTTCAAGCAAAGAAAATTTAGGGTTACCAGATTTAGCAAATAAAGACAGGGTCTAATGCAACATTCCAAATGCTAAAAATGTTTTTATTGTTTATCTGAAATTCAAACTTAACTAAGCATCTTATCTGACAACCTAATGTAAACCTAAATGCATTTTGGACTTGTAAAAGTCCAGTGGTTACAGTACCACAATTATCTTAGGGCAATGGTTCTTAACTTTGATGACAGATTATAATCAAATAGGAAGCCAGGATCTCAGAGGTGGGAACCGGGCATCAATATTTTTGCAATCAACTCTCCCCAGCCTCTACCCCTCTCCAGCCAGATGGTCCCAAGGTGCCAAGTATAGAAAAACTGGATCAATGTTTTCAAATGTTTAAATATTCTCCGGTCTACACAAAATTCCATAAAATAAAAACTCAGATTTCCAAAATAGTTGCTATAATCTAAGTTAATGTCTTAAAAATACATTGTCTTAACTTGACAGGAGTACATGCAGTGTATCTGACATGATCACATCACTTTACAGGCAGCCTGATTTTTACGACATTTCTCTGGAAACATTCAAGCTTCCTTTCCTCTCATTTAGGAGAAAAATTGTTAAAGGTGATGGCATAAAAGCAAACAAGGGCTCTTCCCTAAACAGGGATGAAAAG
Organism: Mellivora capensis; assembly: GCA_004024625.1. Taxonomy (NCBI): domain Eukaryota; kingdom Metazoa; phylum Chordata; class Mammalia; order Carnivora; family Mustelidae; genus Mellivora; species Mellivora capensis. Next base: position 8,650 of record PISX010003257.1, read on the forward strand.
CAATTCAATGTATTTTTTAAATTGTATTTGGTGATGCACTTTTATTTCAAAATAGAAGGAAATAAATTTTTAAAAAACAGATTATATTAAAGAATGAGAATTGCTTTGAAGCATAATTCAATATTTATCAATTTGTTTGCGTATTTCTGCTGAACTTGGAAGGAGTAGCTTTGGTCTCAGAAGACCAATATTAAACTCTCTGTGATAAATATCCTTAGTCCCCTTTACACCAAATTCAAATGTGCTTATCTTGTTTCTTTTCAAATTTCACAAAAAAGGGAGACAAGACCCAACTGAATGTGGTTTTTTTTTTAACCTTGTACACTATTTCAGCTTGTTAGAATAAATAAGAAATGTCCCTTTATTTAATTAAAAGAACTCCACTGGCTGTGTTAGCCCGTCTTCCTACTGAGAGTGAAGGCAACTATAATTATAAAAGGAAAGGATCAAAAGTTGTGGGTTCAATTTCTCCAACATTTTCTAGTCTATTCTGGCAGTTCCTAGGAGTGTCAGTTGTTTTGAAAATGGTTTCTTCTGAGCCTTGAAATAACCATTTCCTACCTCACATTTTAAATCATTATTTCCTCCCTAGGGATAATTGATGGAATGCATCCAAAATATCTCCTGATTATTGATTAAAGCAAATTGCTGATTGGAAAGAGATGTTAATCTAAAGCCAGGAGTCTCATAGGGAAAGCCTGCCGGTTACCCCGGCCTGGCTACTGGGATGTGCCACCCGGTGGTCGACTGCTCTGCTCCACCCAGGACCAAACTTCAGCCCGGCAGTCACAAATCACGCTTGATTTATGGTCTCTCAGGTAAGGACTCATTTTAAGCACACTCATGGACACTAATGCGTGTGACCGGAATGCCAACTTATTGATTGTTATTATATATTATATAATATTGATTATATATTACAATATATATATATATATATAATATATATATATATATATTATATATATAATTGTTGGTAATATATATATAATATATATTATTGGTAATATATATTTATATTATATATATATATATATTATATATATATATATATCAGTTGGTAATATATATATAATAATATACAATATTATATAATATTGATTATATTATAAAAATATAACATGTACTTGTCAATCATTCTCTTTAGAGGCCTATTTCCAGTTGAGGCCAGATTTCAATCAGAAGAGGAGCAAGGTGGTTTTAGTAGTCGGTGTCATTGATCTATATCACCTGATACACCAGCTCCGTTTTAAGGTTTTATCTCCTACATTGCTGATCACTAGTTTTGACAGATACATACATTTTCTTTTTTCTTTTTACATATATCCAAACCTTCAGTCGGATGACAGTGGAGTGTTGTTGCTGGGCAAGAGTACTTTTCTTTATCCCCGTGGTGAGCTTGTGTTCTTGACGAAATGATGCTTCATAAGTTTTTTAATGGCTTTTTCCAGAGTTTAGTCATATTTTTCTCTTTTCATATTCTCAGAAGCATCTCAACACTGAACAGAAGCTGCATGAGAACAGAACTCTCGTCTGTCTCATTCACCAATACACTTCCAGAGTCTGGAGCAGTGCCCCAAACATAAACACTAATAATAATAGTGTTATTATTATATTATATATAAATAAATTATTATATATAAATAAATTATATTTATTTATTTATAAATAATTTTTAAAATTTTTAAAAATATATTTATATATTTATATATTATATATAAATATATAAATAAATTATTATATATAAATAAAAATTTAGTTATTTTTTTTAAAGATTTTATTTATTTATTTGACAGAGAGAGAGAGATCACAAGTAGGCAGAGAGGCAGGCAGAGAGAGAGGGGGAAGCAGGCTCCCCGCTGAGCAGAGAGCCTGATGTGGGGCTCCATCCCAGGACCCTGGGATCATGACCTGAGCCAAAGGCAGAGGCTTTAACCCACTGAGCCACCCAGGCGCCCCTGTCTTTAGTTATTTTTAATTACACAAATGTTATTAGAAAAAAAGAGCATGTCCTAAGTACCCATGGATTATTCATCTTTGAGGATCTCAAAGGAAATAGCTCACACAGTACTTGCCTTTGACCCACCAATTTAAATTAGACCTTTCCATCCTTACCCACCACTTTCTTATTCTCTCTCATCTTTTTTTTCCTTCAGCACTTACCACAGTTGGTAGCTTGTAGTTTATTTGTGCTTATTTATTTAAGATCTGAATCATAAGTTCTGGAAAGTGACAGTTTGTATGATATATATAGTCTATGTCTGCAGCCTACCTTTATGCTACGGGCTTCATGATATTTAATAAAAATCCCTTGATTTGGACGCCTGGGTGGCTCAGTTGGTAAGCGTCTGCCTTCGGCTCGGGTCATGATCTCAGGGTCCTGGGATTGAGTCCTACATTGGGCTCCCTGCTCAGCAGGGAGTCTGTTCTCCCTCTGCCCACCCTCCTCCCCCGCTCACTCACTCTCTCTCTCAAAAATAAATAAATAAAATTAAAAAAAAAATACTTGATCTATCTTGAAGTCGTAGGAGGAATAACAAATGACTTAGGGTTTTGGATATCAGGCTGGTTGGATGATGAGCTATTTTGGCAGGTAGCTATCCCAACACCCCAAAATCATACCCCACAGGGAGGTACGGCTCACAGGCAAACCGTGGATCATTGGTGTTCTCCCAGCTGTGTATAGAAGGAAAGAGCAAGGAAACAATTTCATGTTCATTTTGTAAATTTGAAGATTAAGATTAATTTATTATATTTTCTAGAAATCTAGTTGCATACCTAATCATTATGTTTCTAGGAGTTGTTTGTTCATCCAGGCTAATATTCTGTTCATGGTGCTCTTTGCCTTGACCATTGAATTTTTTTTTCAAAGATTTTATTTATTTATTTGACAGAGAGAGAGAGAGAGATCACAAGTAGGCAGAGAGGCAGGCAGAGAGAGAGGAGGAAGCAGGCTCCCCGCTGAGCAGGGAGCCCGATGCGGGGCTCGATCCCAGGACCCTGAGACCATGACCCAAGCCGAAGGCAGAGGCCCAACCTACTGAGCCACTCAGGTGTCCCTTGGCCATTGAATTTTATATATTGAAGTGCTATTTACATATATTGAAGTGTTAATTTTACATGTTTTACTGCATGTTATGATGGCCAAGTGCTCAAAGATAGTTAAGTCTAGGAGTCATGTTGCAATGACAGTATCAATGTAACAGAGCCACTGTAGACAGTGAAGAGTCCAATGCAAACATCGAACGTGAAACTGTGTGTGCTAGAACAAGGGAATCTTGATGAATATGTGAAAATTGGATTTTATCAGACTAGCAATCAATTTGCCTCTAGTTTCTATTGCATTGTCTGTTACAAAACTTTGTTAAGGAATGGCAAGAAGCCACAGAAGCTTTTGCATTGCTTTCAAAGTACCGTGACCTTTCTGATAAACCAATTGAGTTTTTCCTGAACAAGCACAAAATAATGATTTCTAATATGAAATTGATAAATTTTGTCATTTAAAGGTGAAGAGACCCAACCTAAAGAAACATTATTTGAAATTGTACACCGAAGACCAAAACCAACAACAACAACAACAATAACAAATAGGAAGTCATATTGTTGCTAAAAAGTTTGTAAATCCAGCTGTAAGGCTAATGATAATTACCATGCCCAGGAAGAAACTTAAATTAGTTACTGGGAATTTCATAATCAAAGAGGGCCATTGTATATCATCTAATATTCATGGTATAGAGCACAGAAGGGCAATATCTATCAGGAGGCAATTATTTCATGAGCCATGATGCAGGCTGGAAAGAGACCCACAGCACCAGTCATGTTTTCAACAAGGAAGTACTTGCCTATTGGAGAAATTGTCCCTTTGCCTATTGCTTCATCTCAGAACATGGTTGGTGAACATAGTTAATGTGTTCAAACTGTGGTTGCTGAGTGTTTACCTTTGAAGCCTGCTTTGTGAAGAAACTGGCAGTCAGTGCAAGCCTTCTTTTCCACAGAGAAGTAAACTGTTTATCAAGGTGAAAGTGTTTAGACAAGCTTTTGAAATTGGGGATGAAATAAAAGCATTTCCCCATGACAGGCAAAAATGGCAATTTTTTTAAAAAAGTAGTTTTTTCAACTGGTACATTTCAATGCTATATTCTGGGTTTTTTTAATAGTCTCAGGCTATCATGCCAGAGTGTAAATTTTCTCATTTTAAATGTTGTTACTATCAGGATTTCTTAAGAAGACCAAACTATGGTGTAAACCTTTTAATCAGCAAGTTTGATTTTAAACCTTGATTTTTTTCATTCATTGGGGAAATTCAGGACAGTATAGGGCATCCTTATATGTCATCTCCAAAAATAAGATAAATAAAAGAAAGCAATCCAAATGCTTTTCCCAAACTAGAAGAACACTTTTTAGAGCCAAAGGAAATCAGGTGGAGTAGGATTCCATTTACCATCATCTCCAAGGTTGAAATCAAACATTCCAAGTCTTAGGTATGGGCCTCCTTTTTTTATTTTTCACATAGCATTTTGTTGGACCTGTGGTCTGGGTGGCACACTTTGGGAAAGGCCAGCACTACAGAATTGTGATATTGTGATCTATAATAAGAAACACATATGTGGTCTTCATCCCCATTTCTGGCACAGAGTTCCCAAAACCCTTGGAATTTCCTAAGTGATAAGAACAATCAAAGTGTGTTGATATGCATAACAAACCCCTTTCAACCTCACCTGAATTTATGTTAATAAGGTAACTTCTGGAAAGTATCTAAAGCTGCCTGGCTGCCAGGGGAATCAACCAGTTGATAAGAGGGTTGAAACTTCCTGTTCTACCCCACTGACCTCGGAGATGGGTGAGGAACTGGAGGTTATTGAATCAGTTGCCAATGGCCCATGATTGAAACCAATCGTGTCTATAACAATCAAAAACCCCCCAAAAATGGGGTTTGGAGTTTCTGGGTTGCTGAACATTTGCAGGTGCTGGGAGAAAGGCGTGTTCACAGAGGATGCAAGTTCTGCCCTTTCCCCCACACCTTGCCCTATGCATCTTTCCAACTGGTCCTGAGTAACATCATTTTGTAATAAATCAGTCATCTATTAAGTAAGATGGTTCTCTGAGTGCTGTGAGCTGCTCTAGCTAAATAAACAAGCTCAAGGAGGGGGTCATGGGAACCTCTGATCTATAGCTGGTGGGTTGGAAGCCCAGGTGACAGCCTGACTTGCATTTGGCATTTGAAAGTGTGTGTGGGGGCGGGAGGGATGTCATAGGACTGAACCCTGACCCCATGGGATCTGAGGTGATCTTCTTGTAGATAGTGTCAGAATTGAATTGAACTGAATTGTAGGACACCCAGGTAGTGTTGGAGAATTGCTTGGTGTTAGGGAAAAAACCCACACGTTGGAACTGGTGTCAGAATGAAAGGAATTGTTACGGAACCTGGACTGGATCCTGGTGGAAGAACCAAGTGGCTCTCAGAGACTTTGGAGGATCGGAGGTTGATTTAATACCAGCGGGCTCAGTGGAGAGTGCTCTCCAAAGGTCTGAGTCCCAAGCACAAACAGGAAGGGTAATTTATACCTTTTTATCCACATACTTGGTACTTTTGGCACGTGCAGGACATGGGGTAGGAAAGAAGAACCCGGAAGGGCTTTGAGAGGGGGACTGTAATTCCCTTGCTGGTTTGGTCGGCCAGCTTAGAGTACAGTTTTTTCCTTATCAGAATCATTTATATTGCCACTTCTTTGCTTTTCACCCCTGTTTTATGTGATTACTGCAGATTATTTGTGGCTTAGTCGATGTCAAATGATCTTAACCCTTTCTGTTATACAGTATGTTTACATGACATTAATCTTTTTTTCTTATTAGAAAAGCAATGCGGGGGTGCCTGGGTGGCTCAGTGGGTTAAAGCCTCTGCCTTCTGCTCAGGTCATGATCCCAGGGTCTTGGGATCGAGCCCCGCATCGGGCTCTCTGCTCAGCAGGGAGTCTGCTTCCCCCTCTCTCTCTGCCTGCCTCTCTGCCTACTTGTGATCTCTGTCTGTCAAATAAATAAATAAAAATCTTAAAAAAAAAAAATAAAAAAAAACAAAAAAAGAAAAGCAATGCGATCTCATGGAAGAAAACTTAGAAAACACAGATCAGCAAAAGGAGTAAAACACCCATGATCCCACTTTTGGGGGTCATCCCTATTAACAATTTCTAGGTATCAGTTCAGGCCTCTTCTTATTATAAATATACACACTTATTTACTACAAGAAGACCATTCTGTACACACTTAATTTAAACATCAGTTTCTGAAAGTGTGTACAGAATGGTCTTACTGTCTACAGTATCATTTTTAAGCGGCTAAAAAATTCCATATTTGTAAATACGTAAGTATAATATTAAAATGTAGGTCTGAACCATTGGCACAGACTTCGTAGGTTCGGGAAATACATAAACACCTTCGTTCACTTGATCTCTTCTGGGTTGCATTTTAATGCCATTTTTAAGGACAGATTCGGTCAGCTTTTCCTGATCCCTCCACAGCTGCATTTGACTAGTTAGGTAGAGCCACAGCTGATCAACGTGATGTGTGTTTCTAACATAATTGCCTATAACCTAGTTCTTAGATGGATCCTGAAAAGTGACCATAATGTCGAGAGACACCTGTTAGCAATTCACGTATATTTATCTGTGCGTTGGTTGTCCTCTCTTGCATACTGTGGACAATGGATGGTAGTTAGCAACAGAAACGCCAAGTTCAAGGGAGAAAATTGGAAAAATGCAAACTATCTTCCAGCAAAGAAATTTGACTTTTGAATTGAAATCTGTAGAAATCATCATCTTTTCCAAAGATGATGCTCCCTAAGTATTTCCATGTGCCACCCAAAACCTTATGTGTAATTATGTTCCTATTTCAAAGTCCCTTGGAGATCAAAAGAGATTGAAGACTGCCTGCTGCTGGGGGAACCACTGTTTTCAGGAAGGAAAGGCTGTGTTGGTGAAACCAGAGTCTTTTTTAAGGACTCCAGTGTGGGCCCTCCCCCGCCCTTGTCATCATGTCTGCTCCTTTCTCACCATCTTAATACCCCCCACAGAAGTCTTGGTACAACAAGGTACTACTGTGAGTTTAGCTACACTGCAACTGAGTTCTCATTCTGTGAGTAGAGGGACCACTTCTCTGGTTAAATAACAAATTCTCTTAAATTTGAGGACCCTGTGGGTCACCAGCTTGAACCTCCTGAAGGCTAGAGAATTTACTCCAAAGTAGGAATCAAGGGGCCCTTGGGTGGCTCAGTTGGTTAAGCATTAAGCATCTGCCTTTGGCTCAGGTCAGGATCCCAGGGTCCTCGGATGGAGCCCCGCATTGAGCTCCCTGCTCAGGAGTAGTCTTCTTCCCCCTCTCCTCCCCACTTGTGCTCTCTCTCGCTGTCTCTGTCACTATCTGTCTCCCTCTCTCAAATAAATAAATAAAATATTAACAAAAACAAACAATGACAATAACAAAAATAAAGTAAGAATTAAAAGTAGGGACACCATCAGGCATACTTTGAAATTAATTTCAAAGATGGAAGTGTGTATCTTTATTTTTTAAAATATATGGGCAGTTTATTCACTTAGGGATATCATTGTTTCCAAACCAGAAACATTTCTGATCAAGTATAAGAATAAGCACAAACTAATAGAGGATTAAAGATCACACATTTCAAGAACACAGAACTTGCCTAATTCTAAAGTCTCTTTTGGTTTATTGATCACGTGGAAGTATTCTCTTTCAATTTGCCAAATCACTTAGGCCCATTTCTAAGGATGTTTCTACGGACTTAGGAAATAGATCTTGTGTTTCTGCCAAGGAGTGCTTTTGTTGCCAATAAATAAACTCCATACAAACGCACGCATGCACACAGACACAAGCTTCCATCTAGTTTCATGAATAATATTTCAAGAGTAGTCAATACTATCCTATGTTAACATTTTAGAAACTCTTACAATTTAAAATGAAGCCAGGAGCAAAAGTCCCAAAGGAATCCTTAATTAATGCTCAAAAAATAATTGTTGCTTAAAACCCTGTTCAGTCAACACGTCTCCAAGAAAGAAAAAATATATTTGTGGGGCGCCTGGGTGACTCAGTGGGTTACGCCTCTGCCTTTGGCTCAAGTCATTGTCTCAGGGTCCTGGGATCGAGCCCCGCATTGGGCTCTCTGCTCAGCAGGGAGCCTGCTCCCCCTTCTCTCTCTGCCTGCCTCTCTGCCTGCTTGTGATCTCTGTCTGTCAAATAAATAAATAAAATCCTTAAAAAAATAAGTATTTGTAACATAGAGATATATTTCTACTTTCACTTAAAATGGTTCATCTTACATTTGCTCAGTCGTTCTCTTGTCTCTCTTTACACGCTCATGCAATTAGATAATAAGCACTCGCAAGATATTTCTTGAACAAACGATCCTTAGTATTGCAAAGTACATGTACATGACCCAATCAGAATTATTTCTTAAGACACTTAAGGGAGACAAAACTCCTAATAAAATGTACATATTTTGAGAGACTTTTAGATCAGAAAATGACCCAACAGATTGTTTGACCCAACCCCTTTATTTTACAGATAAAAGGACTCCTGCCCGGGGTAGTGAAGTCTAGTTGTCCAAGGCCAGAGAGCCATCCGTTGGCAAAGTTGAAACTCAAAGACTCCGGGACTCTCAGGTCTCCTGACACTTAAGCTGAACACTTTTCACTCCTACTCTACCATTTCTCACATGGTGTGTGTTTGAGGAAATCTAAATATTCAATAATATAATATACATATATATTTATAAAATATATACTGGTATGTATTGAAAGTTATGCTACTCCTGAGTAAGTTCCTCCCAGAAACCTTCACCTATCCCTCAGTCTTGGTCAGTAGGCTCCCGTTCACTCTTGTAGACTAATGTCCCAGTCATTCAAGGACTATCCTGGGCATAATTTTACATTTACTTGTGTGACCACAAGACTGTTAACTCTGTGAGGACAGGAAACACAACTGTTTTTGCTCACTATTATATTGTAAGCATCTAGCACAGCATCTGGCACTAAACAATTTTTTTTAAGATTTATTTATCAGAGAGAGAGTGTGTGTGTGTGTGAACAAGGGGAGGGGCAGAGGGAAAAAAGAAAGAGAAAGAGAATCTCCAGCGGACTCCCCACTGAGTAGAGACCCTGACTCGTGGGCTCCATCTCACAACCCTGAGATCATGATCTGAGCCGAAATCAAGAGTTGGACACTTAACCGACTGAGCTACCCAGGCTTCCCTAAACAGATGCTCTTAATAAACTATTTGTTGAATGAATGGTGATCACTAGTGCTAATGACTGAAAAAAATGCTGAGTTAATGTATATAAACACACACACAATTATATATCTATATGTATATAAGTTTATTGTAGGAATTGGCTCACGTATTGTGGAGGTTGAGAAGGGAGATGCAAGAGGGAGAATAGGATAGCCAGGCATATAATTTGGTCTAAATCCAAAAGTATGAGAACCAGGAGCACCCAAGTTAGGCAGGAGAAGATGGAGGTCCTAGCTCAAGCAAAACAAGCAAATTCACCTTCCTCTGCTTTTTTGTTCTATTTTGGTCCTCACTATACTAGGTGGTGCCCACCCACATTGGTGAGGATGACCTTCTTTACTCAGTCTATGGATTTGAATGCTAATCTCTTCTGGAAACTTCTACACAAACACACCCTGAAATAACATTTTACCAGCTCTCTGGGCATCCTTCAGCCTAGTCAAGGTGACACATAAATTATCACAATGATGCATGTACAATGGAGTGCTTCTGACTGCCTCTGTCATTTATGGACCACTTAAAACTGTCATTCATATATGTGTATATATATATATATATATACATATATATATATATATATAACCTCATGTTATTTTGTCTGTGGTTGTATTTCCTGTCCTTCAAGGCACAATCAAGCCCATCTGCCTCAAGAGGGACTTTTGCGGATTTTCCTTTGACCACATTCTGGCCCACGTTTTTGCTGTTTCAGAATTCCACAGGAGACCTTATTCAAGATGGCAGACCAAAGTGCATACATAGAACTCCATTCTCCCTTTAGTATAATATTATACTTAAGTAACTTAAAGTTAAAAAACAAACAAACAAACACAACTCTCAGCAATAAAAAAAAATGCAAGGGATCCATCAGGCAGGTAAGAGAGCTCAACACATTTCTGGAATTTGTGAAGAGGATGGTGAATGTTGACGGTGAGACAGATCGGAAGCAGCAGCTGACTAGAACATGAGGTGAGAGCCACAGCTGTGGGATGGGACTGGCAATGACAGACATCACAGCACAGAACACAGAACACAGAACAGAAGGACTAATATTTAGAAGCGTTCTCTCATCTCCCTCTCTAGCTTTTGCTTGCAGAACTGCTCCAGCCTGGCAATTACTCCAAGACAAAGAAATTGGAGGATTCTTTCCCCAGCAAACTCTCTGCGAAGAACTAGGCAGCCACCATGGGTCTTGGACTCCAAGAATAAAACCCTGCTCCTTTTGGCATTTAGGATGCCCCTAACATAATGGCCATGAAGGGACCCCTGCTGGTCAGCAAGCCCCTTGCTGACACTCAGAGGGTATTAGGCTTCTAATGGGCCTTTTAATTGCTTGTTTCTTCAAGATGAATGGAGAATAGCAGTTCAACAGACATTTGAGAAAAGCAAGCACCATGATGTAGAAAGTCCAAGATGAAAAATCAACAACAACAACAAAAACCCAGAAAAATCTGTAGCAGAGGAAGAAAAAAAAAATAGAAGATATTTCAAAAATTTTCAGAAAAAAATTAGAAAATAAAGGATATTTCAGATTCACTTTGAGATACTCTGTCTGAAAGAAGATACATGCCTATGAGATATATAGTATATTCATAAAATAAGAATTGGATCCTGTAGAAGAGAAACAATCCAGGAATAATAGGTCTTGGAAATGAAATATATATCTGAAATAAAGCATTCAGTTGAAGGGCTGGATGACAAAGATGAGTAGATCTCTCAGGTTTCATATTATTGCTGCAACAAATTACCACAAATTCAGTGGCTTAAAACCACACAGATGTATTACCCTACAGGTCTGGAGGTCAGAAGTTTAAAATGGATCGTCTTGAGCTACACTCAAGGGGCGGGCAGGTCTATGTTCCATCTGGAGTTTCTAGAGGAGGATCAAGGAAGTTTCCTTGGGTTTTTCAGCTTCTTGAGGCTTGTCTGCATTCCTTAACTTGTGGCTCCTTCCTTTGCTTTGAAAGTCAGCAGCACAATGTCTTCCATTCGACCACTCTCCCTCACCTCTCTTTCCCAGTCCCAGTTCCTTCTTTGATTCTGACTCTCCAGCCTCCCTTCTTCCCTTCTAATAAGAACATCTGTGATTTCCCTGGGCCCATCTAGCTAATCTCTCCATCTGAAGATCTTCAGCTCACATCTACAACGTTCCTTTTACCATGCAAGGTCACATGTTCACAGATTCTAGGGATTAGGCTGTCCCTAGCCAAACTGATGAAATAATTTTAATAACAGCTAGAATTATCATTGTGACTTTCAACATGACAAAAAAAGAAGAGATCCCACAAGCTTTCTGTGGAAAAAGAGATCTTCTAAAAAAAACTGATAAGCAGTCTGGTGACATCAGCTTCTCACCGACAATCCTAGATAGCAAGGAAAAACTCAACAGTGCCTTCAAAGTTCTTTGGGGGAAATATTTTCAACTTGCAATTCTGTTACCCAAACTTTCCATCAAGGGGGAGAGTGAAACGTAAGACATTTTCTCAAAGTCGGCCTTCTTTTTTTTTTTTTTTTTAAGGAAATAACTTTTAGCTGAACTCCCAACAGAATTAGGAAGTAAGCCAACAAAGAGGATGATACTGAATCCAGGAACTTTAAGTTCAACCTGGGACAGCCATGAAGGGAAGTCCTGAAAAAGCAGCCGTCCAGCTCTGGGCTGACTTACATAGAATGCGGGGCCAGGGAGACAGTTCCAGGAGGGATTGCTCTGGAAAAAAGGGGGAGGGCATTTGGTAGACCTTGAAGATGTAACAAAGGACCATAAATGTTCAAGGAGAAAAGAAATAGAAATAATAAAAGATTGATAGATAATAGATTAGATGTAGGGATAGGTAAATGAGAGAGGAGTCAATAGAGAGAGAGATTTTTTACAAGGGACTAGCTCGCACAACTGTGGGGCCCGGCTCTACAAGTCTGAAATCCATAGGCCAGATTATCAGGAAGGAAGATGACAACAGGTTGAAACCATGAAAGCTGGTGTCCACAGGAGGAATTTCTTCTTTTTCTCTGAGGGAAACTTCAGCCTACCACTTTAATCTCCCTTACTTAGAATCAACTGATTGGGGGCTTCAACTGCATCTTCAAAATCCCTTCATGGCAACACCTAGGTTGGAGTTTGAATGACAATATCAAAAACCTATGACATGCAGGTGAAAGAAAAGAAAAAAAAATCAGTAACTCTAAGAAAAACAAAACACAAAACAAAAAAATCCCATCATTAGAAAGTTACGGTCCAGGGGCACCTGGGTGGCTCAGTTTGTTACGCATCTGCCTGTGGCTCAGGTTATGGTCTCAGGGTTCCAGGATGGAGCCCTGCATTGGCGGGGGCGGAGGGGGGAGGGTCCCTGCTCAGCGGGGAGTCTGCTTCTCCTGTTCCCTCTGTCCCTCCCCCCACTCCCTACCCCAGCTTGTGCGCGCTCTCTCTGTCTCTCTGTCTCAAATAAATAAATAAAATCTTAAAAAAAAAAAGCTATGGTCCAAATAAAAAGCAAACTGCACTCAAATGTTATTTTGAGTACATGGTAGAACAGGGGAAAGGAGAACCCATTTGAAGTTCCCTCCAGAAACATTTCCCTCTGAAGGATGCTGTTGTCCTGTTATTAGAACCAACCGTAGAGCCTCTTGCCTCTAGCTGGATGCTACTGACATAGATATGATGTCAATGATGTTTACCAGCCTGGAGCATTTAGAATCAACTTGTGGGCGCATCTCGGGAGACTGGACTCTGTTTAGGGAACACGGTGTAAATGTCGTCACCCCCGACTTTGTGCAAATAGAGGTTCAGGTTACAAGGCTGAGAGGAGAAGCTGAGGGCAAAGTGAAGGAAACAAGAATCATGAAACTGCTATACTGGGCGGGAGCCGCGGAGGCTAGAGAAGTCGTCTGTCTTGGGGAGGGGATCAATAAACAAGGTCTAGAGTCGATAAATCAAGAAATAGAAGTAGGAGCTTATTTAGAGCTGTGGAGATGGCAAGCAAAAGAAAAACAGTGACAGGGGCGCCTGGGTGGCTCAGTGGGTTAAGCCTCTGCCTTTCGCTCAGGTCATGATCTCCGGGGTCCTGGGATTGAGTCCCACATCTGGCTCTCTGCTCAGCAGGGAGTCTGCTTCCCCCTCTCTCTCTGCCTGCCTCTCTGCCTACTTGTGATCTCTGTCTGTCAAATAAATAAATAAAAATCTTAAAAAGAAAAACAGTAACAGATGACAGTGGTGGCCTCAGGGGAGCAAAATTAAGAAAGGGGAGAGCAGAGTCTGGCACTGTCGCTTTGCAAGAGTCCCTCTGTACTGTTCCTTAATGAATCACAGGCACGCTACCTGAATGAAAAATGTGTTTACATTTTGTGTATGTAAACAAAAATCTCAAACCCAAACAGAAGGCCCTGTGAGGGAAGGAAAAGAAGAAAGTTCGAGAACACTGTAGTAATCACCGTATTTACAGGAGAAATCCAGCATGACCATCCAATCCCATCTTCAGTCTCTGTCCCCGTCCCCAGTGAAGTCCCCCGTGATTGGTGTTTGGGGGTCAACATTCAGAACTAGGCACACAGCTGGCCTGGGTTTGGGGAAGAATGCCAGAGGCCAAACGAAGTACCACGTGATAACAATGAAACACCTGACCCCTAATCAATATCACAGGGCATTGGCCCAACTGCCCGCTTCCGAGGCCATCTGCCTTTCGGCCACTCACATGCACCGTCAGTTCTGATCAAACCGCCACTTGGGCACCCTGGGAAGGAACCCAGAGGGAGGAGACTGCTCTGCCAGTGACCCCAGTTCTACGAGAAGCTCCCTACATGCTGCAGGTGAGTAAGCCTTTTGTTGGAACAGTGCCAGGCTTGACTTCCTCATCGCCATTTCCCGGCAGCTGTGTTCCAAGGCTAGATGAAATCTTGACTCTTACCAGAAGCCGCTCTCAATAAACATTTGCTGAATAAATGCTTGCATACATGATGAATGATTAGAAGCTAGAGGGAAAAAGCCTCCAAGACAGGCTTAGAGGTAAACAGGGCAGTGAGTGGGCACTGTTATCTTTGCAGGTGGGAGAGCAGGGTGGGCACGAGGAGAGATGTGGGGAACACGGGGGGAGGGCAGACTGTGGAGAGCTGGCCTCTCTTATCAGTCTTCTCCTCTTTGTGCTCTCCAGTCCGAACTCTTCCTTCTTTCTCTCCTGCCCTTTGCCGCTTGGCGCCAGGCCATGGCTCTCCTGCCTCTTCCCAGCCACCCTTCCCTTCTGCTCCGCATCTGCAATGGGCATACCAGTTGTCCCTCCTATGCACATAATTCTAATGCTTGGCTCCTCCACATTCACAGAATGTTCCTATCCTTTCCCTCCTGGCCTGTCTTCCTCCATACCACCTAGTCTTTTCTAGGTGCTCCGAGAGAGGGAGGACAGGTCACCACACACAGACCCCTCGCCCCCCTGCTGACCGGGCTCATGATAGCGACATACCTCATGGAGTTGTTCTGCGATTGGGCTTGGGTGCTTTTCTCCCCCCAGGAGAGCACCTCCAGAGTGAGAGTTTTTCAGCCATGGCTCCAAGCTGCAAGTAGAACCCCCACAGGCAACTGTCGTGGAACCCAGAAGAACGTACCGCCCTTTGGTGAATGTTTCAAAGCTGGGAAAACGGCTACACCGACCCGCCGATCTTGCCATTCTCCAGGCCACTGCATCGAGGCTGTGAGTCTGAAGAGGGGTGCGTTCCATGAGGAAAAAAGAACCTCATTTTTACCATTCCAAACCAAAGGGCTGTGAGGCTTCTCTTTCTAAAAGCAGAAAAATGGAGCTGGAACAAGAATGCTCAGGGGAACTTCTGTCATTCCCTATAGAGAAAATGAAGGAACAAAATGCATAGTCCCTTAAAAGAAGTTAAATAACTTGGCCCATGTATGCATAAAGCAAGTCATCATAGCGTCAGAAACGGAGAGCCTACGAAACTGCAATTTTAAGAGCTCCAGCACAGCTCGGTAATTTTATTGTAGATTTTGCATTCGGACCTGCTGTACACACTTAAACAAAATTTAGAAATATCTCCCAAGCGTGTGTGAGTGGGGGTGGGGGGGGTGGGGGGGAACAAACGAAAGTCCAAATAGCCTCAGTCCTAGTACAGTGACGTAATCTGGTGTCAAAGAGCGATCAAGTGCACGTGCAGCAAGCGGGTGCCTTAGCCGCGGTTTTAAAGTGGTACCCTTTGTTAAGAAGCCTTTCTAAGAGGCTAAATGTATCAGAAATAAGAGGGTGGTTGGGTTATGGACATTGGGGAGGGTATGTGCTATGGTGAGTGCTGTGAAGTGTGTAAGACTGATGATTCACAGACCTGTACCCCTGGAGCTAATAATACATTATATGTTAATTAAAAATAAATTAAATAAAATTAAAAAAAAAAAAGAAGCCTTTCTAAGAAAACTGCCGGAAGTGTCAGGCTTCCCTGATGGGAAGGCAACAGGGGCAAGCGGCGGAAAGATCCCTGGAGACCTGCTCCCAGACAGCACGCTGAGGTCCGGCGTGGCCGTGGGACCGCTGCCACAGCCAGCAGCGACGGAGCTTGCTTCCTCGAGGGAGGGAAGTCGATATTGGGCGAGATCTGAACCTTTTGTGGGTCACAGATGGTTTTGAGAATTTAATGGAAGCTGTGGGCCCATTCACTTTCAGGGAAAATACATCTCAATATGTGCACAAAACATTTTACCTGCAGTTTCAGGGGCTCATCATAACCGCCCCCCCCTCCCACGTGGATATCTGAGGGCTGGTGGGCTACCTGCTCTCCCTGGTTCTTCAAGCTCTCTCCTGTGACTGTCTTCTGGGCCACTTCAGCTCAGTGCTGCACCAGGCTGGACCACATCCTCCTCTTGGGAACCCCCTGCCCCCCAATATGGCCTTCCAGTCACAAATGCCCTCCATGAAAGCTTGTTGAATTAAACCTTCGCAAATATTCACCTGCCTTCACGCATCTTCTGTATTTTTACTCAACACTCTTCTGAAGAAGTAGAACACGAGAATCCCAAGGAAAGGATGCTCAGATCTCACATTCAGACTCAGGGTGAGACTTCCCCATGGAAAAAGCAAATTGTGTTCAAGGGTGAAAGAACAAAAATCATATTTAGAAAATCAGTTTCCAGGATATCAGTTTACTCCACTAAAAGATCGTAAGTGTCTAGTAAATTCATTTTTTTCACTCAGACAAGCATTCACCGAGTGCCTATTGTATTCTGAACCTCAGGTAACACCCCACACCCCAAGGTAGGTGAGATACAGTCCTGTGTTCAAACAGCAGCTAGTTGAGTGCAGGACTATGAGGAGAAAATTACACTAGGAGTGTTCGTTGCTTACAGTGGGACTATGTCGAGGGTGTTATGATGGCATAATGGAGGGGGGTCCAACACTGTCCAAGACAGCTGCAGAGAAGCCCCAAATGCTTCTTGATAATGAGTTGGAATTTTCTGGGCAGCAGGACCTTTCAGACAGAGGCTGTGTGAAGACAAGTGGTTGTCAAGGGTGAGGAGAACAAATTTTCCAGAGTCACTGGAGGTTAGGGCATACTAAGAGGTGGGAACAGCCAGACTGTGCTCTGCAGGAGGGTGGCCCTTCCATTCCTGGTCTCATTATTTTACATGTCATATATGGTGATAAGGACTAAACTGAAGGATTTTCAAAGGAGTAGAGTGATAACACTGGTATTTTAGAAAGAAAGCGCGGGCAGAGGATGGATTGAAGATGGGGGGCCTGAAGGCAGGCTCGTGAACACTCTTTACACACATCTCTCTTTGTATGCTCTCTTGATAAAAGTTTTATTCACCTAAGCCCTATGCTTATATGCCAGTTTTTGACAAGTATTTCTCTTTGCTTAATTGGTGATCAAGGTTTGCTGGGAGACATCTGACCTCATATTCATCCACTGTGATTTTGGTTTTAATCCCAGTTTGAACAAGAAGTAATTTATATGATATTTTATACCCTGTATATGTGACCGCAAATATATATATTTTAATATTTTATTTATTTGACAGAGAGAGATCACAAGTAGACAGAGAGGCAGGCAGGGAGAGAGGAGGAAGCAGGCTCCCCGCGGAGCAGAGAGCCCGATGCGGGGCTCGATCCCAGGACCCTGAGATCATGACCTGAGCCGAAGGCAGAGGCTCCAACCCACTGAGCCACCCAGGCGCCCCGACCGCAAATATATTTTAACTAAGAAATACCACACCTAACTAGAAAAAAGAGCTTGCAAATAGATTGTGAATGTAGTTCAGTTAGCTCTAATTTGTCATCTCCAAAATGGTAAGCATGGGTGCCATTGATGCCACGATATTGTTTCAAATGTCCTCACATTTTATTTCATATTGTGTTTGCAGCTTTGTATGTTACAGAACTATGAATGCTATTTGTATGTTACCACCAAGATGCTTTACCTTGCCTCACGTTATTCATTCTTAAATCCCACCAACATGTCCTGGGCCCCTACCATATTCCCAGGCAATGTTCTGTGTTCTTTTTCGTAAGGCATAGAAGATCCCTGAGCGGGTGGTGACCACTGGTGATGTGGTGGAGGGTGCCCTCAGGGCCACTGCCAGAGAGGTCAGCAAGGACCAACGGAAGTAACACTCAAGGAGGAGCCATCGTCTGAACAGCAGGGAAAGAGCCTTAGAGGAAGGGGGAATTAGTGGCTGGTGCAGAGGTGCCCAGGTGGGAATGAACCTCGTATGTTCGAGAATTTGGATTAGGGTGGGATGAAGCCAGGGGGAAAGGTACTTCAGAACCAGAGCACACAAGACACTAAATCTCGAACCTGAGACCCACTGTCTCTTTAAAAAGAATTGCAGTGGGGCACCTGGGTGGCTCAGTGGATTAAGCCGCTGCCTTCGGCTAGGGTCATGATCTCCCGGTCCTGGGATGGAGCCTGGCATCGGCATTGGGCTCTCTGCTCAGCCGGGAGCCTGCTTCCCTCTCTCTCTGCCTGCCTCTCTGCCTACTTGTGATCTCTGCCTGTCAGCTAAATAAATAAAATCTTAGAAAAACCCCCACATAATTCTTTAAAAAAATATTTTAAAAAATTGCAGTGCTGCTCCTACTGCTCAAAATAAAATTCCTGTATGTGTTAATTTCAATTTCACTGTCTTAAAATTGAACCACGTATCAAGAAGACAAAAGCTGGAAAGATGATAATGGTATTAAACCATAAATTCCTGCTCCCTCTTTGTAGGTGGCCAAGAAGTTGACAGACCTCATCTACAATTTTTCCCGTGAAAGGAGTAAGACATGTCCAACATGGCCCGGGTTGATTATTGTTTATTTTGTTATAAGATTGTTATGACAACCATAGTCTATGCATTGGGAGATAATTTATGCTTCATATATCATCTCATCTCTCAATGAATGAATAGAATTGGTCCAAAATTTTTGCTCATGAGCCCAAACTGGTATCATCAATCAGCCATTACTTCTTGTTAAAGGAGTAAATTTTAAAAAGCAATTTATAATAAAGTACTTTGTATTTCAACATGTAAATGCTTAGGCACGACTCTGCTAGAAGACACATGTGAGCACATAACAGCCCAGTTGGGTGGAAGCAATGTAAGGGAGGTTGCAATAGTGACTCAAACACAGCCAGTGGCTTCTTCAGCAGTGAGGTGATTTTCTGAAATGGGGGACAGTTCTGGAGAAAATTTGGAACAAAACACAGCACATCCTTTTCTAGTTTGCACTTAGTAGACGGTATTGAGTCCGGACCCAGGCTCCGGTAATGATCAATAGGCAGAATGAAGGCCCACCCTGCCACTGTAGGACATCTAGCATTCCTCACCCTGCCCACTAAAGGCCAGTGGCAGCACCAGCTCTCAAACAGTGTGATAATTCCAATGCTCCCATCAAACTCTAATCACTCCCTAGCCATGAGAACCACGGAGGCAGGGCCTCATGAGCCATAGGAAGGAGTGTGGATTTGACTCTAAGCACCTATGGGAACTCAATGAAAGGTTTTGTGCTAGGAAGTAACATAAAATGATTCGCATTTTTAAAGGATTTCCCTGGGTGCCATGTGGAAAATCAATCGTAGCAAGACCAAGACTGGTGATAAGGAGCCAGAAAGTGATGGTTGGAGGCCAGGCAAGAAATGATAGTGCCTTAGGCTATGATGGAAGGAGTAGAAGTGGAAAGAAATGGATAAAAATGTGTTTTGATAGTCTACTGATGGAATAGATAGGGATAAGAAAAGATTTTTGGGTTTAGCAACTGGAGGAATGACGGTGGTCTTTACCAAGAAGGGGAAGAGCACGTAGGGGAGCGGCATGGGTTCAGGAGCTCAGTTTTGGCCATGTGAAGTCTGAGATGACACCATGTGAAGATGTCAAGCAGGAAGTTAGATGTCTGAATTCCCGGGGGATGCTCTGGCGGGAGACACATCTGTGAGTCAATGGTATATAGAAGGCAACCCAAGCCATGGGATTGGAGAGTAGAGGAGGTCACCTTGGGAGAGTGGTTGTATGAAGGAGAGAAAAACAGCTAGGACAGAGCCTTGGGGTCCTCCAACAACCATTAAATGGGACCTCTATTAATTATTCCATTAAGAGAAACACCGACATTTTTACATCAGTCTTAATGGGAATATTTAATGATTAATGATACCAGCTTTGGCTTATGAACAAAAATTTTGGAACTAATTATACTCATTTATCAAAGCATGAAGATGTACTTCTTCATGAATTTCAAATATTTCCCAATGCATAGAATATGATTATCTAACAATCTTATGATACAACGGTAGTAATTAATGTTTGAATCAAGGGCAGTCTACATAAGGGAAAACTTGGGCTTGTGTTCTCATGAAAAACTATAGATGAAGTCTATTAATCAATATTTATCGCTGAGTATAGGCACTGAGATTTTTCAGCTGAAAAATCTCTTTTATATTTTCTAAGGGATTTTGATAGATTCTGTTTTCTAAATTTAAAAAATCTTTCTTTGGGGCACCTGAGTGGCTCAGTCATTAAGTGTCTGCCATCAGCTCAGGTCACGGTCTTAGGGTCCTATGATCAAGCCCCGAATCGGGCTCCCTGCTCAGCAGGGAGCCTGCTTCCCCCTCTCTCTCTACCTGCCTTTCTGCCTACTTGTGATCTCTCTCTCTGTGTCAAATAAATAAAATCTTTAAAAAAATAAATAAAAAATCTTTTTCAGAGCTTTATTAAGCTATAGCTTTCATACCATACAACTTTTTTTTTTAAGATTTATTTATTTTGGGGAGAGAGAGAGAGAGAGAGAGAAGCAGACTCCCCACTGACGGCACAGGGAGTGCGATATGGGGCTCGATCTCATCACCCTGAGATCATGACCCGAGCTGCAGGCAGATGCTTAACCAACTGAGCCGCCCCGGCGTCCCCATACCACACAACTTCAATGTTTTTGAATTTGAAGGCAGTTACAGTGAACTCTCAAATAGACATATGTCAGTTAATAAATGAGTCACCCTGGAAGCCTAACCAAACGTAACAACGGCATCTCTTGTTTCCTGGGCACAACCTCAGGGAGCAGTGGGACAAGCAGACTTCATGTCACCGTCCCTCTTCTTCACAACGTTCCTGATGGGTATGCCTCCCATTTTACAGAGAGAAATCCAGACCCAGTGAGCTGGAGGACTTTACAGAGATACCAGAGGTCACCAGGGCCAGGGTTTGGATGCAGGTTTCTGACTCGGACTCTTTCTCTCTCCCTTACTTCCGCCCGCGCCCAGTCTCCCGGAAGACAGAAGCTCCAGTCTGGAATATATATAGGAACCTCCACCCATTCTAAGGGTAGATCAGTGTCACAACCCATTGAGACTGGCGTCTCAGTGGTTCAAATTTTAAAGCATTTTACTGTCACAGAGGGATTAACTTTAGAGACCTTTCCTAGTGGTGTTATAGTTAATGCCTTATGCTTAAGTAGAATTACATATCCTATAAAGGTTAAATTGGTTTATCTGTCTCCTTCCTCCCAAGAGGCCCTTTGCTAATTCCAATTTCTAAATATATTTAGGCGAGTGAGGGGGAGGAGTAGGAAAATTGGTAGGGATGTGAGTTAATGGATTTTACTAGATGCCAGTGAGTTATGAATATGTGATGACTGGTTACCGGTAGAATCTGCTGTGTACTTAGGCAGACACCCAGGGCTCAGTGGCGGCCAATTTACCCAGTTAGGAATCATGCACTTGCAGAAGGAGAATAGGGGCCCCCATGTCCTGACCAGAGTAGCCAGAATTACACTACCAAAATAAGTCCTTGCCTACAGAGGGATAAACAAGAATCTGGAATGTTGGAACCACACAGGAAAAAGAATGGCTAAGGCTGTGGGAAAGGCATCCGCTGGATGTGAATTTCCAGTGGGGTGGCCTTTCAGCAGGCGGAGCAGACTCTGGGTAAGAATTGAAGAGTAGTTTGAATCTTTTGGGGTTAGTGACACTCTAGGATGGGTGGGTGGGGGGAGTTACGGTTTCTGTGATCACGGTTGGCAAACATTCAAGGTAGAAACCACCGGGATGGAACCAGGAATAAAGAAATTATTCTAATATTGGAAAACACATGGGTAAGGGGTGGCCTAAGAGCAGCTAGTTTATAAATCAGGGGTGGCGTCCGGAGTAACGTAAATCAGTATTTGTAAGCACTCTGAAAACACAGTTCTTTAGTAAGTAGAATAAAACTGGCAATATCGTCACATCAAGATTCTAAAGTCAAGAATCCATAGGCGGGATTCTCGTTGGAAGCAGCAGGGAAAAATGGACAAGATTTATGTTTTATTAACATCAGCTGTGTTGTACGCTGGGCACTGCTTTTTTTTTTTTTTCCCCTCCTTACTCTAATGTTCAGTATTGTGGGGATTTAAGAAATTCTTGCTGGATTTCAAAGCATCTACCATATCTGAAAGATACTGAGAATACGCAAATGTTCATTAGGCCTGTATTTATGAAGCCCTCTAGGCCATCATTGACACTGCACCCAAGCCACTATTAAGTGCTTACTGTGTGCCTGGCTCTGTGCCAAGTCCTTTGTGCACACTGCATCATCACACAACCTACGAGAGTGTGACTATTATTTTTCCATTTATAGATAATGAGACTGAAGCTCGTGCAGTCATTCACTTGCCTGAGATGACACAGCTGGAAAGTGACGAAGTCAGAGTTAAAAAAAAATAAGTCTACAATAACTTAGGAGCCCAGACTCTTTAACTGTCGCATCTCCATGAGAACTGTAAATCCACAGGGTGGAAATATAGTGGCAGTGAATCTGTTTCTTAGTCTCCATCTGACCTATGCCCAAGGGAAGGAAAAAATATTTCTCTCATGTTCTCACAAGGTACCTAGTCCTCAAGAATAGTGGCAGCTCAATTTCAGTTTTTTTTTGTTTTTTTTTTTTTTAAGAGAGAGAGTTGGTGGGGAGAGGCAGAAGGAGAGGAGGAGGAACCTCCACCGGATCCCCCCACTGAGTACAGAGCCCGACTTGGGGCTCCATCGCAGGACCCTGTGATCATGATCTGAGATGAAATCCAGAGTCAGACGCCTAATCAACAGAGCCACCCAGACGCCCCTTCCTTTTTCTTTTTTCTTTTTCGAACTTACTCTGTGTTTAGGGACAAAGAAGGCTGTGTTACTTTGATTTACTTGTTTTTCAGATAAAGGGGGGGGGTGGGATTTGGAAATTATCAGCTTTTCACAGAGTCTTCCTTAAGAAGTCATTTCCAAGCTTTTAAATACAACAGGGCCCTGTCTTTTAAATAGCATATTGTATCTCAGCAAGAATGTATGATGGCTTTTCAGTTGCTAGCACTGAGCTTCCAGATGTGCTGTGAAGAGGTTTTCTGTTCCAGTGCTCGGAAACTGCAGGTCTGAGAATTCCCTACAGCACCACCCTTGGGGACTACCACCTTAAAAACCACTCAAGAATTATCAGAATTATAGGGGCACCTGGGTGGCTCAGTGGGTTAAAGCCTCTGCCTTCAGCTCAGGTCATGATCTCAGGGTCCTGGGATCGAGCCCCATATTGGGCTCTCTGCTCGGCAGGGAGCCTGCTTCCTCCTATCTCTCTGCCTGTCAAATAAATAAAAGCTTAAAAAAAAAAAAAGAATTATCAGAATTATAAAATTACACAGTCAACAGACAATAAAAAAATGGGATTTTCAGTAAATTGCCTACCATCCTGATTCTCCCAGAAAAATAAGCAATGTATTTGTAACAAAGAAATCAATGAACACTGAAGCCGGCAGCTCATCCCCCATGCTGGGTGAAACCTGAGTTAGGAGATCTAAATCCGGTACAGTACTTTGCGAGGCATTTGGCAACCATCCCCTCTGAGGAGTCTTCCCTGACTCTTCTGGTCCAGTTCATGTTCCCTTCTGCATCCTTTGCTGACACAGCGCAGGGTTACGGTCTGTCCGTTTGTCTCCCTTCCTCTTCAGAGTGCAGGCTCCTTCGGCGGGGCTGAGGATTTGTTCTCTTTTATCCCTCAGCACAATGGTTGGCACAGGGTTGGTGCCAGTTAACTGCTTAACAAATGGGGCCGATCATCATCTCTGTGCTAATTGGACTAGCCTTTAGACCTGAATTCCCTACAGCATGCTGAGTATCTCTGTGCCAGCCTGTCAGAACCACCTGGCTCAAGGATAAACTAATTACCAACGGTTAGTGCAGGCGACTTTGTTTCTTCTGTTTTTTATACTTCTAAAATCTTTAGTGAACAAGTATTGTTTGGCTAAAAGAAAATTATTTACAAAAATGATCTTAAAAAAAAAAAAAGATTTCATTTATTTGTTTGAGAGAGAGAGCACTAGAGGGAGAGAGAGAGAGCACAAGCAGGGCGAGTGGCAGGCAGAGAGAGAAGGCGGCTCCTCATGGAGCACAGAGCCTGATATGGGGCTTGATCCCAGTACCCTGGGATCATGACCTGAGCCGAAGACACTTAACCGAATGACCTACCCAGGCACCCCAGGAAGTCAAGTATGTTCACCCTGTATTGCTTAAACCACATACTCTTGCGGGCTGACAAAAACTCAGACTACATGAAGCCAAAGAGGGGATGATCTATAAAGATTCTGGGGACACAGGAAAACCAAGAGCAGGAATGTGGGAGCGCTTGGTAAGTCCTACACCCCACAACCTGGGTGCCATTACCTTGTCTCTCCAGCCCATATAACTATAGCCAATATAGGGCCAACCCCAGGCTTTACTGTAGCTTAACCAGGCACAGGAAAACCCTTCCTTACTTCCAGTCCCAGAATTCCCAAAAGAGACGTCCCTACCTAGACCATCAAACGGTGGCCAGAGGGATTGTATGATAAATCCCACAGAAACCCTGGGGGTTGGAGGCATGTCTTTAGAAACTGGTGGGCAGATGCTGGTGTCCCAAGTAACAGGAATCTGTCACACTCTTTTACTTAGACTGTTCTCTTGCCCAGAAGCTTCTCCAGTTACCAAAATGCTTCCCCTCCTTCAAAGCTCAGCCTTAAATACCACTTCCTCCATAAAACCTTTATTGATCTCTACTCACCCAAGTTTGAACTATATCTTCTTTCCTTTGTGCTCCTCTGTGCTTTTCTTGTGCTCTGCCTTATTTTATGGTAAGTTTACATGTCTGCAAATTAACAAGAGAAAGAGATGGAACTCGACCATATTTGGCTGATGCCCTCTTTGGCTTCATGGAGTTTGAGTCTTTGTGGTTTAAGCAATACAGTATGGACATACCTGACTTTTTGTTTTGTTAAGGAATTAACTACATTTTAAAGTCAGACCTGAATGCTAACTAGTTAGCTGACTTTGGACAAGTAACTTAGCTTCTGAGCTAGTTTCCTCATCTATAAGAAAAATGATGTTGGGTTGAGGCTAGATTATCATTTCTTACATTCTTCTGAGGATACAGTACGTGGAACCCCCTGCACAGTGCCTGGCAGGGAAGGGGCTCACAGATGGCAAGTGTTCTTCCTTTGGGTTTCTCTCACTGGATTATCAGCAACTTGAGGTCAGTCAGGATTTCCCACTGGGCTTATTAAATATTATAAAAGTAAGGAGTCTTCATCCAATGTTTGTTGAACTCCCCTCTGGTTAGCTTGCCAGCCAGAGTTAATTGGTCATATTTATCTCTCTAGAGAAGTTCTAAATGCTTTGCATGCCCTGGCTTAATTTCCATGGTAACTCCATGAAATGGGCTTTGCAGCCTCTACTTTACAGATGATGAAGCGGGTGCTGGAAAGTTAGGAAACTTGCTGGAGCTCAAAAACCATGAAGTGATGGAGTGAGGTGGTAGCTATAGGGCCTCCACTTCTAATGATCGCCCCCCGCCCCCGCCTACCACCAGCACTATTAGTGGTTTCTTAGAGGCAGAAACAGATCCAGTATGAAACAGTTCCCATTGCTTTCTTCTTGTTTGAACTAGGTTAGAGTAATCCAAACAAACAGTTGCTCTGATGTTTTCATTCCTTTATTTAGAAACTTCTAGGGGACTCGTCAGGCTCCTATGGCTCATGACAATGATCTTCACCAAGATTTTACCAAAAATACAAATAACTGCACTTGAGCGTGAAGGGCTGATTTATGCACCATGCTGCAAACTCCTAGGGCCTCCAATACCAATAGGTTTCAATCTCCTGGATTATTTTGGAGTTTGACCTGGTCAGTCTCCGCGCTGCCTCCAGTGTGCTACACTCAGTTAACGAGATTTGCAGGACTATACCAGCAGGGGGCTGCGGGAAGTTGGGGAAAGCTGGGAAAATAGCTGTCCGCTAGGAGAAGGGTGAGAAATCCTCATCTGTCCTCTTTGTTGTTAGATAATTTTCAGTGATACTTCATTGTTGAAGTTCAATAGCTTTTCTTCATCTTCTCTTAGGATATTGTGCAAATCACCATCATCAATCCAGGTCACCTGTGCAAGGAATGATTTAGCAGGGAAATGGGGAAACAGAGTATGGAGGAGGGTTTAAGTAAAGAGTGACGCCTGTTCTTATGTGGCAATTATGTTCCCAAGGTATTTTCACACTTCTTTCTTCCAACAGAGCTTCACCTGGACTTTGTGAAAAGCAAACAACAGCAGCATTATCTCCTTTTTACAGGTAAGGAAATAGAGGTTCGTGAAAGTAATCCAGCAGACACATATAAACGTGTGTTATCATATAGGTATTCTCTCCATGGCTTTCTCCACTTGCAAATGTTTTTTGGAGCCAGCAAGATGCAGTAGCAATTTCTGCGTGGTCATTGTTTGGGCAATCAATGGGGCTGGTAAACAACTGTGGGTAAGACAGGATAGATCCCCATGCCCAGCTCCCTGCTCAGCAGGGAGTCTGCTTGCCCCTCTGCTTGTGCTCTCTCTCTTGCTGTCTCTCCCTCTCTGTCAAATAAATAAATAAAATGTTTAAAATAAAATAAAAATACAAAGGAGAAAGGGTCACATCATTTTGGCCAGGGAAGACTCTAAGTGTCCTCAAGTCTGTGTCCTTCCTGGACAGACTGTTGGGGCCAGAGCAGAGGATGGGAGAAGGGCTGCATCATTCCCACGGCAAGCATACAGGCAAGTGAGCCCCTATCTTGTGGTGGTTTCAGTTCTCATTCCTTCCCAATATTACACTTGCATTCTTTTGGTTGACAGAGCGTTGTCCATCAATAATTTCTGGCGCTGGAATTCCTCACACAAACAAGCTCATACAACTTGGTCTAAAATTCCAAATTTTGCTAGTTCTTTTTTCTTAATTTCCAAAGTTCCACATGTCCTTTCTTTTCTGATTTAAAGGGACTCTGCTCTCTTCACGATTCAGTTTCCCTGTCTCTGTTAGTCATTTAGTTTGTTACGTTTGGCAAGGAATATTTGAGAAAAATCTCTCAAAAGAGTAGTAAATCTTAACTAGTCCTAAAATCTAGTGCGTGAACTCAGGAAGGAAACAACAAAGTTTTAATCAAAGTAAGCAATAATGACAGGTTTATTTAAAATTTCCAGTAGAGAAAACCCTCTAGTTTTGGAATAAAAGTACTCAATGTATGAGAGCATAAGTGAATATAAAAGATTAGCTGAAGAAAAATAAAACCAAACATAGTACAAAAAAATTTAAAAAGTTTGAAATGGATTTAAACAGGGATGTTCTTTAAATCCTCCAAATATTTAACAGTTACTAGGTTTGGCAAACAATTCACTTGAAAATTAAAGCCCATTTCTGTAAACTCCATAAAAACTGCTTATTACATTCAAGCACTCCATACAATTGGTATAGAAACATACAGGCAGTTGGTTTCAGAGTAGCAGGAAATACTCATTTGCTCTCACAGTTATATGAATGAACCAGCTGCATAACTGCTTTTTGGAGAGGAAGGGATAGAAGACACGAAAAAAAAAAAGTAGGATAAAATCTCTAAAAAACTGAAACACAGCAAAATTCAGACATCAGTTTGTTTCTTGAAAGCAACAAACTGACTCTTTACAGTATATTCTACATTTGCAGTTGTCATTTCCCTCTCCCCCACCCCCCTCAAATACTCCTAAATCCACTAGTCTAATCAATTCTTAACTTCCAAATATTCTGTACATATATATTTAGCAAAGAGCATATGCCTAACATTATTCTGACAGCAGTATGGTCAGCATACAATTTTAGAAAGATTACCATGTAGATCATCAAGACTAAACTTTACTTAAAAAACAAAAACCGTTACTAAACAAATAGTTTTAAAATATTATGAAAACCCATGAAGAGAAGACTCAACATGGGTTCTAAACCTGATAAAAACACACTTCAGAGAGACTATTAATGCTAAACTTTTGCCAAACGATGACCTTAAAGTGCCAAACACAAAAGAATCTCTTAGGACGATTTCTGCGATAGATAATCTGTCCCTGGCTTGGCCATCTCTCCTTTAACTATACATGAAGTCCTGCTAAAAGTATGCATTTTAATTGATTTTACCATAGAATGTTATAATGTAAACTAAACGGGTTCTTGATATCGACAGTATGTTACCAAGGTTTTTTTCATTTCTGAATCCAACAGTTGGTCACAGAGGTCAAGTATTATCAAGGCTCCTTTGTCAGTTCTTGATCGCGTCTGACTCACTCATCCATCCTTCAAGTACACGCAAGGCTCAATAGTTTTCAAGAGGCAGAAGCCTGAGGCCATTTAAGACACAGATGAAATAGGATTGTGAGGTGAACCCATCTGAGTAAGAACTTTATCCAGCCACTGGAGGGGGCCGTGCAGGTGGATCTCAATCCAGCAGGGGGTGCTAGTAACATCCTGGCGGTGGTATTCTGCTCCCCAACCCTAGAAGACACATTGGAGGTCATTAACCTGCTTAACACTATGGTTAAACTTTTAAGTAAGAAGAGTTCCCATAACCAGACACGCTGAGTAAAGACATGGATGCTTTCCGTAAGACAGATGCTTGTGTGCACACACACACACACACACACACACACAAATTTGGAAGGCAATTTCAGGGGATGGGTGTGTTCAAGGCTCCCTCAAGTCCCTCCACACATTCCAGGTTAAGAAGTACTGCTCTTGGGGAATGGAAGTTTCAAAATACCTTATAAGGCTGTTTTAACAAAGGCACTTTTTACCTTTCGTTTTCATTGCCCACTGTGTTACTGACAGTATTGTAACAGATATTAAATATTCATTTATAACCAAGAAAATAAGGAAAAGTTGTTAGACAAACTGACATTCTGCTTCTTGCCCACTCAGTCACCGACAGTCCTCCTAGCAACACAAGAGCTCTTGATCTTTCAATCTTGAAGCAAACTGGCAGAAGCCACATACATATCCAAAAAGCTATTACTGACACCTAATCATTGCTTTAAATCAACAGATTTCATTACACATTTGTACAAGAAGGTAGTTTGCCTGACATCTTCAGTATTACTGAATTGGGACACTAAAGTTGAAAAAGAGAAAGGTAATCTTGGAATTGCAAAGATCAAAAAAACTCACTGGTGTGGTGGGCAATGGAAAAGCTCTGATAAGCCCTTGTTTCCTGAGGGATGTCAGAGAAGGTTGGGTACCATTTATCTCTGACACCTACTTACTCCAGGATATTTAAGAAATACATATAAATATCAGAACTTTCAGGAAAAAGTTGTGATACATGAACTGCATACATATATACATCCATGCATTTCTACATCTATCAGTACATTGCTAATCTTAATTTAAAGGTTTGTGTGCATGCTTCTTCCATTAGATAGTAAGTTCTTTGAAGGCAGGGACCAGATCTTATTCATCTTTTTTTTTTTTTTAAAGATTATTTAAGAGGGAACAGAAGCAGGGGGAGTGGGAGAAGCAGGCTTCCCACTGAGCAGGGAGCTAGATGTGGGGTTCAAACCCAGGACCTCAGCTGACCTCATGACCTGAGCTGAAGGCAGACATGTAATGACTGAGCCACCCAGGCACCCCAGATCTTATTTATCTTTGACTGCAAACACCTAGTAAAGTGAGTGGCACAAAGCAGAGCCCGAGAGATACTTGTTCAGCTGAAATGACTTGGATTTTTCAGAAATATGGGGAGTTTACTGTGCAAATAATTTATAAAATGTGTGCTTTAAAGTCCAAAATGACAGTCTTCAAAATAACACAAGATTGACTATTAATATTAGTAAAATGTTCTGTATCATTTCTGTGAGATGCTAAATGTGACAAGGGCAAGGTATGCAATCCTTATGATAATAAAGAACAAGACTGTAGAAACACTATGCAATTTTTTTGTTGTAAATGTATGATAAGCAGCTGCCCTTTATCATGTCAGCAGGAGTTTTAAAACAGAATTTGTTTATCCTCAACTCTAAATCCAGCTTCCCAGCTATGTTCATTATATTATTATTATAATATATATTAACATATCATATATATAATATATTATTCTATTAATTACCCTCCATTCCAGTATACACCACATTATTTTATAATTAAACATATAATAGGCCATTAGCATTGTGAACCTAGAGACGCCAAGTGCTTTTTCATCTTTGCATTAATTCTCTGGAATAGTGCTAAAAATATTTGCTGAATGAATGAAATCTAATACATTTTTAATGCATATCCTTATAAACACTTTTTATTAGTGTAAAGTTTGTTCTTACTTCTGTAAAAGTAAGTAATTCGAAATGTATAAAAGTAAAACCATTAAAAAGGGGTAATCAATATGAAATGAGCTTGAGGAGAAATCCAGCTGGAGCAGTAGAGTCATAAATTCTACTTGAGTGGTCCTTCAATAATAGTAGACTTTCCAAGGAACCCTGGTAATGGTTACCGCAGTTCCCAACTCCATCCACCCATTTTAAAGATGATGATCACGAGGACCAGCAAAGGATCCCTGTGCTTTAATCACACAGTTAAAATGGCAGATAAAACTAGAGTCTGGGTCTTTTGACTCTTAACAGGTACTCTTTCCTCCATACCATAAAACAACAAACAAAAAGCACTGGTGGCAAGTTACTGTCCCCATTTAAAAATTCACTTTAGCCAAAATGCAAAGTCAAGAATTAAACAGTGAATGTTAGCTGTGGATGAGAAAGATCTTTGTAGTCTCACGGGTACATAGCATATTGATCAACCTCTCTAAAGGGTAAAAAAAACCTCCTTAATACTAAAAAGGCACCAGACTCAGCTACAAAGAACTGCTGAATAATGTTTTGAGAAAATATTAAAAGAACGCTGTCAAAATCTGCTAATATGATTCAAAGAAGTAAGAAAAAAAGATAGTCAGGGAAAGGTATCTTTGATCTAAAGGATGATTAACAAAGTAAGGTTCCAAAATTACCCTCTGTAACACACACATTACAGAACAGGTTTAAGAACAAGTTAGGTGAGCTTCTGAAGAGAGGACATAAAAGGTGATTGCTTCACCCAAATATATAATTAGTTCTGTTCTCAAGGTAACAGAGGATGAAAATTTATCTTTGAGAACTCAGAGACAAGCCAATCACTACAGTAAGTTACAACTCAGGAAATCTAATCAGATATTTAATTTTTTTACATTTCAATGACATCTTAAAATTTTTTATTTCTCAGAGGCAGAAAAGAAGGCAGAAAAGAGATCAGTTATTGTGAGCAATGTCTTTAGCCTTCTCCATCCTCAACCCTAACAATAATCTTAGAACTAAGGCATTACTGATCTGTGGGCGAGGGTCTTATTAATTTTTGAATTATAAGAAAATGATGAGGTTTTACTGAAAACATTTTTTAAAAACTCTGACCAGTCAAAAGTAAACCCCAGTGTGATGAATATTTACAAAAAGATCACTTGTTTATTGCTGAGACAAAAGCAACAAGTGTTTACCACCATCTAAGTACTAAAACAGAAGGGACATGTGTTTAACTGATCTCTTAAGAAAACCATGCGATTAAATTATATGTGTTAAATACAGAGCACAATTTCTTATGGTACTACAATAGTTAAAATCGTGCCTATTTGAATAGGAAAAAGTTATTCCAGGTTCCTACACTCTTGACATTTAATACAAACACTCCTGTAATTCTAATTATATCCTCCTAATAACTGAGATCCTTACTCAAGTTCAAAAACGCCTAGGTAGTAAGTGGGCTTCTGTGGACACACAGCAAGAAGACATAGATATATACACTGAGACGCGCAGCGAGTCAAATCCTAACCCGAGCAACGGAGCTCACTTACCTTTACAAAGCTCATGCGGATAGTGCACATTTTAGTGAGCTCATAGACTGTCTCGAAGCCATGGTTCACAGACTGTGCCAATAATTGAGCGAATTCTTGGTTATTGAAGATTTTCAAACTGCACCCACTAGGGATCTTGCAGACAGTAGTGGGGTGAAATCCATGATGGTAGTTGCAGTTCCGACTCTGCACAAAGATGCTGCTGTCGCTGAGGCATTCAGCATACACTTCCCCTCCCACGTAGTAGAGATGTACTCCTGCAGGAAGACAACGTGTTCAATGTCTTCATCACCACTTTTCACAGCCGTAAAGCTTCTGTGTATCTTCAGTATATGAATTTGCATGGATTTAAACTTGGGCTAATTAGAGAGATACTCTCCAAATCTTGGACAACTGATAAAATCTCATTTAACCCTATTAGTTCACACAATGTACTTTTGTTAACACGTATGTCTAAGAGGTTTCTAGGAAATAACATAACAAAGACAGGAGAGAAAGGAGGGCCAAGACGAGTGAAAGAACTAGAAAACCAGAGGTGGAGGCAGTACTGCTGAGAGCTGTCAGATGTAAGGTCCAGGGGAAAATAATTATAAAAATAATTCATACTGTGTGCAATCTGATCTCCTCGAACTACCATCTGCTCCAAACTTCTTCCCGTGACATCTTAGAGTGTAGGAAATTGATCCTACCCAGCCTTTAAAAAAAGGAAAGTGTGTGTGGTGGTGGGGGGGGCGCTTTCTGACAAAGCCCTACACCATTAAGGGACATTACTTTATTATAGGCCACGCAGTGAACAGAGTCACATCCCATGTGGCTTTAAACACTCTACCTTGCAGGGGACTCTGGCAGGCCTCAGCCAATCCTTAAACTATTGTCTCCAATCCAATCCAAAAAACTGTGTGTTGCACTTACACGTACACACAATGGCTAAGACTTCTGTAACAATTAAATAGCTGCTGGAACAGAAGCCCATTTTCCTGTGTGATGGAGAGAAAACAATTTAAGAGCGTGTGTGTTTACTTTTTTTGCTAATTATAAAAATGAGCAGTATTCGTTTTTGAACACTTAGAAAGTAAAACCAAATATAAAGAAGCAGAAAGTATCACTTGTTTTGTGACACAGAGGCAGTAACTGTTAATATTTGGACACACTGGATTCCAGGTTTTGAGTATTACTAAACTTTCTCTGCAAATATTTAAACATAATCTACATGATTATACGGACACAACAATTTACTTTAGCGATTCTCCCAATACGGGACCATAGCACTGATACTAATTTTCTATTATAACAATGCCAGGATAAATGTCTCTGGATAATTTCTGATAATATCCTTAGGAGAGATTCCTGGAAGTTAAATCGCCGGATCAAAGGCTCTTGATTCGCTTTGCCAAACGACTTTCCAGAATGCTTGTATCAATTTACACCCCACCAGCAGTGTAGGAGGGCCCTTCTTGTTTTGCCTGTGCCAGGATGGAGTGAGCTTAAGACAAAAACAAATAAATTAAAATAAATCATAGCCAAAAACCAGTATTGTTTTAATTTACATGTGAGACTGGATATGCTCTCGTTTGTTTATTAGCCATCTGTGTTTCTCTTATGAACTTACTGTTCCTATTTTTTACCTATTTATCCCACTGGGGTTCTAGTATTTTTATTGTTTTTTTATGAGCTATGTGTAAGATATAAATAATTTATTTCCTATTTGTTTCCCCATTAGTCCTTTGTATTTTTCTTTAATCCACAGAAGTTTGAAAGCTTTGAGTAGTCAAATCTCTTGTGATCTTTTCTATTGTTTTTTATGCTTAGAAAATTTCTACCTCTCTGAGCAAATGTATTTTCTTCTAGCTTCTTTATAGCTTGCCATCAAAGAAAACTCAACTCATTAATCTATTTGCATATATGAAATGAGGTCAGGGTTTCTCTCTACAGCCTCACCTAAAAGCTAGCTTTGTTACTGCGGGACCACTAGAAGACTACCGATTTGTTATGCTTCACTTAACATACATTAATTTTGAAATACAATATAGTCTGA
Source organism: Mellivora capensis (assembly GCA_004024625.1). NCBI lineage: Eukaryota > Metazoa > Chordata > Mammalia > Carnivora > Mustelidae > Mellivora > Mellivora capensis. The sequence goes on from PISX010003257.1 coordinate 42,594, forward strand.
GTTTAGTTTATTCTACCCATTTTGTCTAAACCTGATTTAACTGTAGTTTCAGAATATTTAATTAACCTAACATCAAAAATTTTTTCTTTACTCTTCCATTAAAAAATTTAGCTATTTTCACTTGTTTATCCTACAAGGCGGTAGCAGAACACATTTTCCAACTTTCAAAAAAAATACTGTGATTCTAGCACGGATTGTTTTAAACTATAAGCTGAAATTAGGAAGAATAGATGTCCCTAAAATATTCTCGTACTAGTAGGCCTTCTCTTTAAGGAACACCGACTACTTATTTATATATCTAAATTTTCTTTCTCTCAATAAAATTTGGTTTTCTTTACATAATTCTCATGTATTGCTTATTCAGATTATTTCCCAAAAAACTACATTTTCTGTTGCTATTGGAAATTTAATTTCCTCCTCCATTATATTTTCTAACTGGTTATTCCCAGATTGAAGAAAACTGGCATATAGTTTCTAAAAATAAATTCTTTAGAAGTTTCTAGATAAACAACCATAACTTTTGAATACACACAGTGGCCATAAGTATTACCATGGTCAGTATTACTTATGTCAGTAATACCAACGTGGGTTAAGGAGGAAAGGCACTCACAAAACAGACTTATGGTACAAGTGGAAATTAATAAAAGCTTCCTGGAAAGTAATTTGGCATAATATATCAAGACCTACTTTTGACCTACTAATTTCACTTCAAGAATCTACCCCGAGAATACTGTCAATTAGTTAATCATATCATCTGCAATAATGATAATTTTGGCTTATTTCCATTATTGGTAATTCTACATTTGAATACACTAGTCAAGGTATCTGGAACAATTTTAAGTAACAGCATTCCCAGAATCCTTATTTTCTTCCTAAAATCTTTTTTTTTTCTTTAAGTACGCTCCATGCTTGGCATGGAGCCAATACGGGGCTTGAACTCACGACCCTAGATTGAGATCAAGAGTCAGACATTTTAACCAACTGAGCCACCCAAATGCCCCTCTTCCTAATTTTTAATAGAAATGTTTCAGAGTACAATGACTTTTTAGTACTTTGGGGTAATGGTCAACTTTAGAACTTATTGAAAAATACATTCCTCTATCCCAAATGCATGCAAAATTGTGTTTATGCACAATTTCCAGGGCTTATAGATCATAGATATCTCTATGTCATGAACCTAGGTTCTAGCATTTCTTCATCAAATGTGGAGTTTTAATGGGTTTGTTTTTTTCCCCTTAATTGTATTAAGGAACTACCTACTAATTCCCGTTTTAGGAGGTAGGTTTTTTTGTTTTTTGGATCAAGTGTTGAACTTTTATCTCAAATGCCTTTTAAACATTTATTAAATAAACCATTTGTGATTTGGTCACTGTTCTAAATTTTATAGTAGGTCATTTAAAAAAAATGTTTACTATTGAAATAGTTTCAAATGTACAGAAATAGAACAGCCAAGAATAACGAACAAAGAGCCCTCATCTAGTCACTATTGTGACAATTTATTCCAGGTGTTTGATCGTTTGCACCTCCTTCCCTTCTATGCTTTCATATATACCTTCAGATACATCCATATGTACATGTCCACAGATACATACATGTATATGCACCTGTCTGCCTATACTCTGACACAGGATTAGTTTTGGATGGATAGATCTCTTTATGTATACAGTTGTGTGTGTTTTCCCTAAGACTAAGGGTATTCTCTTCTATAGCCACAGTACAGTTAGCAAAGCCAGTGCATGGAACATTGGTACAATAGTCAGTCTTATCTAATCTATCACTCATGTTCTAACTCTGTTGACCCCAATAAGGTCCTCTGTGGTATTTTCCCCCTTTCTGGGACAGATCGTGTTCAGGGTCAGCTTATTACACAGTTCTTTAATCTCTTTTAATGTGGAACATTTCCACACCTTTGCCTTCTGACGTTGATTATTTTGGAAGAATACAGTTCCTCCTCTCCCTTTTGAGTAGAATTTTGAGTTTGTGTGAACATTCTCCATTGATGAGAGTAAGATTTGCATTCTCAACTGGAATTCTGCATAGGTGATGCTGCCTCCTACTCAGGGCATCACATCTGGTGGCAAATGAAATCCATCTTCTCTCACTGGTGATGATAATTTTGATCTCCCAGGCAAGACGCTCTCCAGTGTCTCTGCTGTATAACTAGTGATTTTTATTCTCCCTTGTAACTAACAGGCAGGCTGTGAGGAAACACTGCAAGACCATGCAAATATCCTGATTCTTGCCAAAAGTTCTCTGTTTAGCATCCACTGAGGATTCCTGACTGATGGCTGCAAAATGATGACTTTCTAACTCTAGCACTCACTCTGCATTTCCCAACCAGCCCTCCCCATTCATTCATTCCTGTAGCGATTTATTATTGGCAGGGACTTACAAATTACTGTTGTCTTTCAGGGGTTTAAAATCCATAGCTGTGCTTAATTATTTTGGTGCTTAAACTGTCCCAGAATTGGCCAGGGGAAGCCCCTCCAAGTTGGCTCCTGTGACAGGCCCCCATCATTTTCAAAAGTGTTTCTTCACTGTCTGGACAACAAAATGTTCCGGGCTCATCGCTGTCTACCCGGAGTCAGCCCTTTCCCTGAGAAGCCCCGGATCCTCGCTCAGTGGGAAATGGTGTTAGAGATGATGGCCTGAGCACCAGATGTGCTCCCTGCTCCTGGGCGTCTTTGCCTGTTGGCCCTTCCAGCAAACGGATCAGAGATGATACGCATGTTTGAGCGCACCTACACATGCACACGTGCACACACACACATCCACGAGAACATAACCATGCAGACACACATATGCACACATATTAAATCATCATTTCATCCTGATACCGCCACAGGGTTTATCTGTTGCCCTTCTCCACGCCGGTATGTTTCTCATTCTACAGCAAAAAGCCAGACTTTCTCTCAGCAACACTGCACTCAGTCATTTGCTTCACTTTCTGTCTCAAAGTTCTGGGACTGTTTCACCCATACTGCTACTAGATAATCAAGTCTACTAAGAGAGGTTCAGGATTCATTTGCAAGCACTCTACCCTACCTGGCCCGGACTGAAGATACATGGCCAAACACCACGTTCGTAAGTTATTCTGGATTGGTTCTCTCTCTCTTTTCACCGTGAGTTACGGTACTCATTCAAAACACATTAGGTGTACTTGTTTTAACCTGCGTTGAGTTTGAGGTTGTAAGTCACTTTCTAACAGCTGCTTTTATTCTGCAGCAAAAGTAAGATAGAATCGTGCTCCCCAAATCACTATTTTAGCTAATTAATATCAACTCCCATGAGGTGGCAGACAGAAAAACTGAGGATTGGAAAGTAATGTCTTGGTAATAGAAACTGAAAAAATACTTACGAAGCGGAGCCAGTGTTTACTACCTGGTGTCTGCTCTCCGAGTCTGCCCCAGGAACGACTAAGTCAGTTCTGGGGTAGCGGAGACACAGCAGACAGACATCTGAACGAAGTTCAAGCACACACTCACCTTTTCCAATGTGCCGCCTGGTGTTTTCGATAGTGGAATTCCGGTTAACGTTGGACAGCAGCCCGAGGCAGAAACGGTTCTTATTGTTGGAAGGATCGGTGAAACCATCCACCAACACACTTGTGGAGGAGGCGTGGAACGCTTCACCCACACGGTTGTTGAGCTCATAGTAGACAATAGAGCACCAGTGTTTGGGTTCCTCATAAGCAACCGCCTGAACATCTGTAAGAAAGAAGAGCTCAGAGTCAACCTCGGTTAGTGCCTCGGGCTCTCAAAACCTGAAACTGTTGTGAAACTGGCTCAGAATCATGGAATGAAGATGTGGAAAAGCAAGAGCCATTGTAATGTGTACAGTTTCTCTGTGACATCTAACACAGGTCCTCCTTGCTACGTGTGACATTCCCCTTTAACTGGAAAATAATCTCCAACTACTATCAGATCACCGAACGCCAGCTAAGCAAGCACACCAACGGCATTTGCTGACCACCCACAATATGCTACTTGCTCCGCCATATGCCAGAATGGAAGTCACCCCCACCGCGGACACTGGCTCCCCATCTAAAGCAATGCAAGTGGCAAGTGAAAAACAAATGAGAAGAGCACCACAGAGGACAGGAAATGTGCCAAAGGTGCTGGCAGAAAAAGGGTGACTTTCAACAAAGCCTTCGTAGGCCTAGGTTTTTTCAAAGCAATGAAAATCAGTTTCTAATTATTGATAAGAAGTTCCCTTACTTCACATTCAGCTGCCAATAACTATCACGGCCACAGCTCGGCTCCAGTCCTCAAACGCAGGAAGAAATCTTGCCAGCTGGCCATTTTTACAGAATGAATCATATCTCTCTCATCCAGATTTCATGCTAACTTCCTTATATTTGCTTTAAGTCATGCAGAGCAGGTGTGTTTTGTCTCTCCATTCCCAGAATGGGCCAACAATGGAAATTACCCAACTTTACTGACAGGATGCAGCTTGTTAAGTTAAATCTCTTAAGACTAACAAATCTCCAAACAGAACATGCTTCTAAACATTTGCAACTAAAAGGTTCTAAAGATAAGTTCCTTCTGTAGTAAAACCTCTTATGCCACTGCTTCAGAGATTCCAGGAACACAAACCATGCATGCCCAGTATGCCAATACGTAATGATCTGAGGTTTACGAGGTCCTGAGTGTACAGTCGTAAAAAGAGAAAGAACACCCACATTAGAAGCGTAAGCTGTAACTGCTCGGGAAGAAGTACTTCTGTGTTCTTAACATCAACCTCCACAGACATCACAATGTCCTTAATTTTAGAAAAACAAAGAACACAATCATTAAAAAACTCCACGTATACATTAGCTGTTCTATACGCTTAAGCAAGGGAGCCGAATACAGGCACAGGCTGTCTTCTCTGCTGAGCAACTACCACCGGTCAGTGTGCTGTACTTCAAAGAGCAAAATCTTTCAGGATTCACCTAGTGCTAAAGCTTAACAGAAGGCTGCGACATCACTAGAGAAGGCTTTTATAAGCTATGGGGATTGTTCAAGATGCCATTCATTTAGGTCAGAGGATGACGCACTTTTTTCTGTAGAAGACCAGAAAGATTTTGTGGGCCATCTGGTCTCTACCGTAACTATTCAGCTGTGCCCCAGCAGTGCTAAAGCTGCCACAGATAATATGTAATGGACGGAGCTGTGCTCCCATAAAAATTTATTTACAAAAACAGGCAGCAGGCTGAACTGGTCGTAGTGTGCGAAGTCCCGCTTTAGGAAAACCACCAAAGAGCGGTGCCGTGCCTATTCTCTCGTGCTGTTGTGTTCCCGGAACACAAACGCCAAAGATGTGTAAGACAGAGTTTTGTTTTGTTTTTTTTTTCCTAAACCAGCATTTTTACTTTTTGGTTGATAATTATGCTTCGGAGATTGTTTGAGAGACTCTGAGGAACCATAAAATACAGAGCCAATAATAAAACAGATGTAAAAACATTTTACAGATTAAAAAAAGGTGTACATTCCAATTTATTACACTGCGCATCTCAGAAATGTTCTTTGAGTTTACCATCAGATTTTAAGGACTTAAAAAATGTCAGCAACTCTGACAATGTCTGAGCTATCTCCCATTTTCATAAAAAAGTAGTAAGAATGAAATGAGACATACACCTAGTAATCAGATTGTACTATAAATTCAATTTGCATAAAATGCATACATATTGAAATGCTCCACGCCATGGGGCATCAGGGAAGCACTTTCTTCCAAGAGAAGTTGTTTGGGAACAGTTTTCTTCGACGGTCACGCCTTCCTAAGGTGCTCAGGGATTCTCCCAACACTCACTGACGGAGTTCTCTGCTCGGCTAGGCCCACTCCCCTCGCCAGTGCAGCACGATGGCATTCTCCCCTCAGTCACTGCTGGCGGCAGGACAGGGCTGGAAACGCACCCACCCTCTCCCAGAAAGGGAAAGAAATGCTCCATCCTGCTTACAGGTTCTGCTTATGCTCTTCAGGTGAGAACAGGAAAAACATGTGCCTTGGCCCCTTTTCGTAACAAGGTTAGAAACAAAAAAAAATATAGCAAGAAAGAAACAAATGTTATTAGTTTGTTCCAGCTGCAGCTGTATATGGATGAGAGCTGGAAAATAATGACATTTATGACTATCTATCCTTACAACAAAAGAACCTTTGGGAAGCCTTGTTCTATGAACTTCTAATTCTGGAAATCGCCAGTGACAACTCCACTTCGGTAATGTTATGCTCATTGTTTTTTACTGCTACCCCTCTGTCCTTCACTTAAAAATACTCCTTTCTCGCCAATTCAAAGTTAAGTCTTGTGCTCTCAACAAATGCCTGCACAATTATACTTAGGCCTTCATTAGTTAACTCAGTATGTTTGTTCCTCATATGAAAGACTTATCTGTAATCCAAAAAATTCTATCTAGCTTCTCTTACTGGGCTCTTTCTCCAATAGCTATCTTTTTACAGACTAATAAACATTCGTGAGAGAAACTAACAATGGACAGACAAACTTTAGACATGAAAAAGGGAATAAACAGCAATGCATTTTACCTCCTCTGTTGATTTCTGAGGGCAGGGAAGGTGCCATCATATTTGTGTCCATTGGCTGAGAGCCATCCTGGGTCATGGGGTCTTCGGGAGGCAGGTAAGCGGGCGGGGGCGTATCAGCTACAAAGTGTAAAGAAAATGATTTCTTTCTCCTTAAATACACACACACACTTAAAACATATTCTGTGAAATTCTTGAGACTGAACTGCCCATTTCAACTTCCCCACTGGAAAATGGCTGCTACGGACACTGAACTTTCTGAAAGTGACTAACACCTCGTGATCTGGTACAACTGTAGGGAAGGTCCAGAGGGAGGAAAAGCACTACCTGCCTGTTCCAGGAGCTGTCTGCCTACCCAGCCTCACGCAGAAGAGTACTTAAACACACTTTCGTACAATCCACTTTGAGAGGACGTCTGCATTTCATAGTTTCACTGGTGGATGGAAAAACTACATAGGATTTCTTAAGAAGAGCTTCAGGGTCTCCCTCATTAAACCCACATTTCATTAAACCCACAGGCTCTTAGGAATTTACCAACTTCGTCATTGCAGCCAAGTCACTGACTTCAACTGTTCATTTCTCCTGACTTCAGCACTCCGTGAGGAGTACCTTCTTCCTGCCTGCTTTAACAGTCCCTAGTTTTAAACCCCGAGTAGCAGAATAATCTTTCTGTTTATCACAGCTATCTTCTATTTCAGAATTTATATGTGTTCTTCTAGAAAGCTCAAGGCCAGCTGGCAATAAGAGGCAAAGAACATGACTTTTGAAACGAAGAATACTAACAGGGATCTTGTGTTTTCCTAAATAAAACAAAGGGTTACAGCTTGCCCACACATAATCCTTTGTGATCAAGAAGGAAGCTCCTCGCTGGCCGTCGGGCGCCCAGCCAGCACACCCGACAAAGCAGGGAGCATAGCTTTCCCTTTGGGCACCACGAATAATGTGGAGGAGGAGCCGGCATCACTCGGGGTGACTGTGGAAGACGGGTGGCCCACACTGCCACTCCTTTACAGCCCGTCAGAGGTCACCAGGACGGACCTTCCAGCGGACTCTCAACCCAGCAACTCCCACCATCCAGCTGCCAACGGGCAAGGACTCACAGCACAAGGACAGGACTATGGGGACCTTATCTGGATGCCTCTGTCACCCTTTCTCCAGCTTTTTTTAATTCAGCATCTTCCCTGCAGCTGTAACACGGACTCTGCTTTCCTGCCAGGCAGGAATGAAGACAGAGCGTCCTCTCAGACCACATCCAGTACATTTCTGCCAATGAGCTGGTGAAAATTTCACCAATGGCATCAGCACCACTGGGACAGACCACCAGACAGCAATGGGTGATACTCTACTGGCCCCCTGAGTGCCCACTCCCACCCCTGGCAGCTCTCTCTTGTCCACATCTCCTTTACTTGGCCTGTAGTCTTAAGCCCTCACAGCTGGGGACACAGTGTAAACTCGAGCAATAATCTTCCAGTTTCTCACCTCTGGGCCCACCCCGACTTTGCCAAGAGCTTCTGAGACTATCTCCTCACCACTTACCTATTCATCAAACCCAGTGGGTCTGGGAGAAAGTGGGGTGAACAGGAAATCACCCGAAGACGCTTAGTTTGATTTTTAAACTCCTCTATATCCCTGCTGCGCTGCCTCATCCTGAACAGTTTTGGATTGAGAAACAAAAACCATGCAAAATAAAAGGCTCAGGACCAAAAGAAGTAATAAATATAGAACTAAAAGACAGTACCATCAAGCACGGACCACTTTCAATTTTTAAGGACCTACCAGCACTATTGTCAAATTCGCATTTACTGAAAAACATTTCAAGTGGCCTGATAAACAGGCCTGCCCGCCCATTTTCCCCGCTTGAAGTGCTAATCAATGTTCAGTACGTCTTTGTATAGAGCATCCTTCTTCAAGTCTACTGGCAAGAAATTTGGCACTAATCATTTTTTGTGAGATGCTTGCTTAATAATCTATAATTTGAAAAATATGTCCTAATTAATCATTTATTTTGATAAACATTACACCATCAGTTCAATCTAACAAAGGATAATTGTTTTTGTCTTTGCTAAGTTAAACAAGCAGATGGTCTCCAGTACTTCTGCTGCATTTCCTTTGTTGCTAAAGTATATGTTTCTTGGGATTTCATCACTACTTAAATGAATTTAATTAAGTAGGGAGGTGTGATCCCTCAGGAAACAGCTTTTCTGAGGTTCCACTTACAACAGGGTCCCCCCTCCCCACCCATGTACAACAAATGTGTGCAACACATTATTTTTCTCTCTCTTTTTTCAGGAGCAAAGACAATTATGTAATTATGCCCCACCCAGAAGGATGCAGCTGTTTCAAAACCCTTCAAAATCCAAAATAAAACTTATTCAAGCTTCCGTGCCTGACAAATCAAATAGGACATTTGCTTCCTTGACCACGAGGTCTCCCTCCAGCCACAGCAGCACCCTGTGTCAGCAGAGCGCCACGGAGCAGAGGGGAAGAGCTCTCGGAATGCAGGTGCACCCGACTCCCCCCCACCCCCCGCCCCGCCCCCGCTTCTTGCACCTGACCCGAACATCATGGAACGTTCCAACCCACCTGGCATCTGGAAAGGGCTTCCTGGGTCTGAGCTGGTGGGCGAGTGCGGGTAGGTGCCACTGCTGCTTCCAGGAGAGTTGGGGTAGCTGCTACTGGGGGAGTGAGGGAACGGATGGCTGTTGGGTTGCTGGAAAGAATCCGGAAAAGTGGCGTTGAGTGGCATGTGAGGCTCATTTTGTCCTAAGTTACGGAACTGAGCTAACAGGCTGTGCTGAGGATTATATTCGCTGTGTCTTGGAACCAGCACTGGAGGAAGAACTGGAAAAAGGGAAAGAAAAGCGAGAGACAAACGTGAAAATGATGAAAATCTGTAATCACGTCACGATAAGCCCTGCCCGCCTGCCAACTTGAGCAAAGCCATTTTTCACTCAGGAATAAATGCGCCTACAGTCTCTTTAGAATGGCCGTGACTGATGCCTGAGACGTGCAGCACGGACAAACTGCCCGATGAAAGTCTGCAAAACATCTTTTATGTTAAAAATGTTAGGGTTCCCCCATTCTTAATGTCTTTGTTCACTAAAAACCAAAGCACAATTAAGAACATATACCATCGCTGAGAGTTGCACGGTCACACCTCTGGTTGATAAGCTGTTCCATTGAAAGAGCTAATACTTACTGAATGGTATGAGTTATTCACCACAAATATTTTGAACTGACATATCAACTCATTTTAAAACAAAAGGAGGCACGGTAAATAACACTGAGAGGATAAATACAGTGAGCCGCATAAAATCCAAATGCCAACGAAGGTCGTTAGTTAGACAAGATGTTTTGTGGGACAGACTTTACGTTGTGTCCAAGTAGTCATACTTCACAAAAACATTTTTTCTCTGAGGATATTAATGCATTTAACCCACTTCTCGGTACTCCTCAGCACTACCTGACAGGCAAAGGAAGAAACAGGTTATACAATCCACACTTTGCTAACTGGATACTTAACGTATAAAGCCTCAAAAGGCACACACCATTAGAGAAGGAAAGAAAACAGCTCAAGCCATACCTAAAAGCTCTGTATGTCAGGAAGCTAAGGAGTTAATAATTAGTATGGTCTGTAACCTCCAGGAACCTCTAGAGGCAAAGCCACTATAAATAAGATGTTAATGGAAGATAGCAAGCCCTAACTGGGTTAGATCCTCAACTTCCCACCAGTCTTCAGATAGCTCCTCCCCGGGAACATAGTAGGGACTCCTTGAACCCCTACTACAACTCTTGGGGCCTTAGCTAGAAAAACCACCCATTTGGAAATCTGCACAGAGGAGAGAGGATTTAAAATCTGATACTGTTGTTGGCAGGCAGAATTCAGAATATATTCTCCCAAAGAAAAATTTTTAGTGGCATCAGGAATTAAGTAGATTTCTGAGGGCTTTCCAGAGACTCTATCTATAACTTATACCATTTCTGCAGGAAAATGTGTCCTGTGAACACTTAGATTATCACTTATTCATGAGCTGAAGACTGTTTTTTCTTTTATGTAAAAATAGGTCTTTGAAGGTCTTAAATGGTCTCATAAGCTATATCTTAAATTGCTCATCTGTGGAAATAAATTCCCCACTAACGGATCCCTTAAAAACAAATCTTTTTAGTTTCATAAATGTGTTTCCTTTACTGCACAGTGATGGAATCTACCCAAATTAAGTCATCAAAAGCATAATTCCTCCTTCTACCTTTCAAGAGTCACCTGAAATACAAATTATTTTGCTGAAGAAAAAATTCCCAATTGTCATAAAGGCTCTCCCAATGTCAACAGAAATCTACATTCCAAATAGACAAAGGCTCCAAAATAGCACAATACCTTTGAATTACCTATCCAATCCAACATTCTTTTTCTTTTAGCTGCTGCAGCGTGAGTTACCACTCTCCAACTTGCCTTTCATGGTCATTTAGCGATAGTCTCAAGTCTGATTAGTGCCTTTAAAAGGGGGTAAACACTGGGCTCTAAACCCTGCCCCCCAAATGCAGCACCAGACAGCTCCTTGAATCCGTCCTCCTCCTTGACCCTTCAAAGGACACCCCTCCCACATAAAACATTCTACTTACTGGAACCCCTCTTTCAGCGACTTGTATTGCCTATAATCTTAGAACTGGGAATTTGTTGCTTCTCCTTCCTCACACGTGACGGTGACAGCAGGAGGCAACGTACACCTCGAGTTCATGTTTGGCACGTGTGTTCCTGCAGTAACTCCGCCGTGTGTTGCGCTGGTCTGGCTCCAGGGCACAGCGCTGTCCTGAGTGCACAGTGAGGATGACATCACCAGCTTCTGCAGATGACCTGGGGAGTGCGCCACCAACTACAGCAAAGCACCACCCTACAGATGAACTTGAGGAGAAAAATAACTTTTTTCTCACCTCTGATTAGTAAGATAAGATGAATTTTGGCACTGCTGACATAGGAACAAGTATCTTTTATTTATTTTTTCAAGTAGGCTCCACACCCAGCGTGATGACCCTGAGATCAAGAGTCCCACACTCTACAGGCTGAGTCAGCCAGGCGCCCCAGTACAAGTAACTTTTAATAAACTTAAAAAAAAAGTACTAAGGTATCACACATCTATAGGAAAATGCACAAGTGTTCATACAAATGGAGAAACATATACTCTTGTGTCTGGGGTCTTTGGTTCAACGCTGTCTTTGGGATTCATCCAATGCTGTGTGTAGCGTCTTATTATATATATCATGATTTGTTTACTCAGTCCCCCCACCTAACCTCCTCAGAGGATGATCAATTTCTTTTTATCCCCTGGTTTATCCTTCCTGTATTTCTTTGTGAAAAAGTCAAAGTGATGTGCTTAACTTTTGGGCTTCCTTATTTTGTCTTTACTACTAAACAGGAAAGCAGTCTACTCTATATACTTTTGCACTTTGCTTTATTCACCTGTACCCAACAATTAACCTAGTAGTTTAGAGAGATCTTCCTCATTTGCTTTTACAGGTAATTCAGCACCATAGTTTCTTTGACCAATCTCCCACATCCGGGCAGTTGACAATATCTCACCACTACACATAACACTGTAATGAATAACCCTATGCGCATATACTGCTGTATTGTTAAAGGAGTACCTTCCAGGTAAATCCCTGCAAGTGGCCACACTGGGTGAAAATGAAGATAAAACTCTGTTATCCTCAAGTGCCCCTTCACAAGGGTTGTGCTATTTCACATATGCTACCTGCCACGTATGAGAGTGACTTTACCCCCACAGCCCGTAGGACAGACTATTTTGTCAAGATTTTTGTTTGTTTGAAGGAATTTTTTTAAAAGATTTTATTTATTTTAGAAAGAGCAGGGGGTGGGGGAGAGGGCAATGGGCAGAGGCAGAGAGAGTCTCCAGCAGACTCATGCTGAGCATAGAGCCCAATGTGGGCCATGACGCTGAGATCCTGACCTGAGCTGAACCTAAGAGCTGGATGCTTAACTGACTGAGCCAGCCAGATGCCCCAAGGTTTTTTTTTTTTTTTTTTTTTTTTTTGGCCAATCTGACGGGTGAGAAATGGTATTTTAGTGTAATTTTAATTTACATTTCTCTCACGGTGAAAGTTGATCACCTTTTCATGTATTTCAGGGGGCATTTTAGTACATTCTTTTGCAAATGGTGTGCTTGTGCCTTCTGCCCATTTTTTGCTATTTTCATTTTTCATTAAAAAATATAAATATATATTAGAGATCTTAGCCTGTGCTATTTTATATATTACAAATATTTTATTACAATCTGTCATTTGTCCTTTGACTTTATGTGAAAAAGCTTTTTTTGATAATCGAATTTATCAGTATTTTCTTTTATTGCATATGGATCTTGAGTCACAGAAAGGCTTCTCCTACATCCAGATTGTAAGGAGGAATTCACCCATGCATTCTTCTAGTGCATATAAAGTTTCCTATTTTACTTAGATCTCTGCTCCATTTGTAGCTCAGTTTTATTTATACCATAAGTAATAGGTCTAATTTTATATTTTCCCAAATGGTCGGCCAGTTGCTCCAACACCGTTTATGAAAAAGCCCATCTTTGCCTCAGTGATATACCACCTTTTTCATAAAGTTCCATATATGTTAGGCTCTATGTTTAGACATTCCATTCCATTCCATTCTAGTTGGTGCCCCACAACCACTGTGTTAATTATAGAGGCTTTATAATATGTTTTAATAGATGATAGGGCTAGTCCACCCCCTCACAGTTCTTCTCGTTCAATGTCCTGCTTGCATGCTTACTCCTCCAATATCAACCTTAGTTATCACCTTGTCTACCCCCAGGAAAAAAGAGATTTTGGTCATTGAACTAGGGTGACAATATATTTATAAATTAACTTAAGAATATCTTGATGATGTTCAGATGTCCTATTCAAAACCTAGGAAGGTTACTTCAGGTCTACTTTTGCACCTTTTAGGAATGTTCTGCAGTTCCTATCCATGTTCTTCTGCTCGGGCTACCATAACAGAACATCACACACTGGGTGGCTTACACACCGGACCTTTATTTATTCAACGTTCTGGTGGCTGGAAGTCCGAGCTCAAGGTGTTGGCAGGATGGTTTCTCCTGAAGCGTCTCTTCTTTACTTACAGAAGGCTATTTTCTTCCTGTAAGTCCTCACATAGCTTATTTCCCTGGAGCCTCTCAGGGTGTCCTAATAGGACACCAGTCAGATTGGATTAGGGCCCATCCCAGTGGCCTCACTTTAACTTTTAAAAATTTAAATTCAATTAGTCAACTTATATTACATCATTAGTTTCACAGAGATCACTTTAACTTTTTAAAGGCTCTATTTCCAAATATTCATATTCTGAGGGATATGATTAGGGCTTAGACATGGAGGGGGTGAACAATTCAATCTAGAACACTGCATTAGGTTTCATCAATTTCTTATTTATCAATTTCTTATTACATTTACATTTACTAAGCAGATCCACATCTCTCCCACACGTCAGACTTGCAGCTATGAAGAGTGAACCTGGAGCTGCTGGGAATCCACATGGCGAAAACTTGCCTGAGGGTGAAGCCACCGTGGTTGTATGGAAAAAACAAGCAATGCTGTCAAAAGAGGTTTGCAGATTATGCCCACAGGCAAATCCCTTCTGTTACCTGTTCCTATAAGTGAAGTTTCCTAACTCAGACACATCCAATTTTTCACATATTATCTATGCTTTTCTTGCTAAGACAGGGGAGTTGAATAGTTGTGACAGAGGCCATATAGCCCACCAAACCGAAAATATTTACTCTCTGATCCTTTCCAGTAAAAGGTTGCTGATCCCTGATACAGGAGACCTAAGTAATATTACTAATAAGGTAGCTCTTACAGTTCCCTATTAACATTGCACATTGATAACAGAAAATATATGTTCTTTCAGTGTGCAAAGAACACTCACAAAAATGTGTTGCAAAGAAAATAGCAAGTTCCACAAATTAGGAATAATGCAATCAGCATTCTTATCATAATACCATAAACCTAGAAATTTAAGGCAAATGACCTATAGGTGAATGGACATATATAAACAAAAATTACATGGTATTTGGAAAATAATGATCACCAAAAACCCTGCATATCAGAATCCATGGGATACACTTAAACCATTGATCAGAGGAAAATTCATAGCCTTGAATACCTTTATCAGTAAAAATGAAATAATAAAAATAGATTATTTTTAAAGCTCCAGTCAAAAAAGCTAGGAAAAGAACAAAGTAAGTCAGAGAAAGGATGAGGAAAGAGAGAATAAAGATGAAAAAGAGGGCGCCTGAGTGGCTTAGTGGGTTAAGCCTCTGCCTTCAGCTCAGGTTATGATCATGTCCTGGGATCAAACCCCGCATTGGGCTCTCTGCTCAGCGGGGAGCCTGCTTCCTCCCCTCTCTCTCTGCCTCCCTCTCTGCCTACTTGTGATTTCTCTCTCTATGTGTCAAATAAATAAATAAATAATAATAATGTAATGTAATAATGTAATAATGTAAAGTGGCACAACCACTTTGGATATCATTTTGGCAGTTTTTTATAAAATTAAACATATCTACCACATGTCCCAGCCATTTTCCTTCGAGGAAATGCAAATCCTCCAATGCAAAATGAAAACATATCCATACAGATGTGTGTGTCTTATCTGTGATAGCCAAAAACTGGAAACAAATGTCCACTGACAACCAAATGAGTAAATTATGGTATATCACTACAGTAAACTACTACTCAGCAAGAAAAAGGTATGAAATAGTGATTCATACAACAACATGGATGAATCTCAAAATATGGTGAGAGAAGTCAGACAGAAAAAGAGTATAGGGACACCTGGGTGGCTCAGTGGGTTGAGCGTTTGTCTTTGGCTCATGTTATGATCCCAGGGTCCTGGGATTGAGCCCCATGTCAGGCTCGGGGAGCCTGCTTCTCCCTCTCCCTCTGTCCTTCCCCTGGCTCATGCTCGCTCTTAAATAAATAAAATCTTTAAAAAAGAAAAAGAGTGTATACTGTGTAATTCCATGCATATAAAATCTAGAATATGCAAACCAATGTATGGTGACAGGACTCAGAGCAATAGTTGCCTGGGGATGACAGTAAGGGCTGGAGAGAGAAAGTGCAAAAGTGTGTGAGTAAATTTTGGAGGTGATGTGTATGTTCCCTGTCTTCACTGTGGTGATACTTTCACAGGACTATGTCAAAACTAATCACACTGTACATTTTAAATACATACAGTTTATTCTATGTCAGTTATTCCTTAGTAAAACTGTTCAAAAAGCAAATGTGAAGAGGCAATTTAAAACTGTCTTCTATCAATTTCTAAACATGGCTAAAATGTTTTATTATCGATTCCTTTTTCAAATCCCATCTTCAAAGTTTTGGAATCATTACTCTGAGCTCTTCAACAGTATATTAATACGCAACTAAAACAGCTTTATCCTACTATATCTACTTCTGGCACTATATAATGCATAGCTCCCCATGCAGAATCCCCAATCAGGAAAGGAATTCCAGTTGGTTAACAGACATACCAGCTCCTAGGGTGAAAACCAACTGAAGATATCAGAAGTAAAGAGATGCAAGGAAGCTCCATGTTAAAGCAGCAGTAACATTTAAGACATGCGATGTCTCGTATGGGCCGTTAAAAGTTAGTAAGCAGAACTGCAAGGTAAAAAGTAAATGGATATTCTATGCACCTTTTTTTTTTCCAAGCAGGCTCCATGCTCAGTGTGGAGCCCAACACGGGCCTTGAACTCACAACCCTGAGATCAAGACCTGAGTTGAGATCAAGAGTTGGATGCTTAACTGACAGCCACCTAGGTTCCCTTCCACTTGAAAGAGGACTTTTCTAAAAAAATAAAAAATAAAATGGCTGCCACCAGTGTTTTAGACCTTCTCACATTAGCCTCAGAATCTGAAAGTTGTTTCTGTGGTGTTTTTCAACATTTTTCACCACAGTAAACACCAGTGACAGAAAGTGAACTCCTCTGGGATCCCAGGAGCGCCACTGGAATTGTGAAATTACACTGATATTTTTCTTCACCTTACCAAATTCATACACATTTTATGCCCTACTCCTTACTACTTACCAAACACAAAGGTGATATTTTAAATAACTTGCAATCAAGTAAAATTGATACTCCAAGGAGACATGCCACGTTACCTACAGCTCTGAGTACCCGGAATGGCACAGTGTGCAGGGTGGGTGGTAGTACCCCAGAGTCTGAATGCATGGATTTCCTATTGACTCAGTGTCACAGTTCTTAACCAGTTATTAGTATCTCAGAAAACTACAGCATAAAAGTGACCAGTAACAGTAAGAAGGGAGACAAATAATATACAGGACAGACACTAAGAGCATTTATGTAGAAGGAGACACTCATCAAGTCGATTTTAGATGATCATCAATATTCCACAAAATTTATAGTAACACACCACAGTCACCGCAGATGTTTGCTCTAAGCCCAGACCCACGATGAGCATGTTGTATCACTTTGGAAAGAAGAGCGCTTACAGGGTGAATGACCTAAGGTCACACGAGAAGTGTCAAGAATTAGGAAGGCATGGAGCACTCTCAACCACGTTGTTCTACTGCTTCAGTGACTCTAAGTCTCTAAGAATGTTAAATTATATCCTAGACAGTTTAAGGGATGGATACGCAGAATAAATTTCAGAAGTGTTTCTGGACAAAAATAAAGTTATGGGCAGCCAATTTAAAGGAAAAAAACTCTAGTCCAATTCAGCAAGTTCAGTTATGCGATCCTTCTAACTCCCTAATGATACATAATACATGATTATCAAATCTGATTTGCGTTGTTGGAAGACTTAGAAGTAGGGTATCTGTGTGCTCTGGCTTGTCTGGGACAGTCCCAATTTGTATGTGCCGTCCGGTGGGATTATTAGTAGGTGACCCATGCTACTCTCAAGTGTCCTGGTGTGGACAACAAATTATATGGCATCCAAACTATAAACAGTAACTATTTAAACTCAGGAGAGGAAAGACCTGTGATCTGGAACAGCTGCTAGCCCTAGAGAGAAGTGTTACTGTGGAAGACAGACGTGGGGCTTAGTGAGGCAGGGCTGCGCCTACAAGCGCAGCTGCTCTGAGATGACCGGCCCAGGCCCCTCTGGCCCGTGTGGGCCCTAAAGGTGCCGCTCCCCCCCAGATGTCTCTTCACCTCGCCACCCCCAGACCTTGTTTCCTTCATTCAATAATATTTCAGTTAAGGAATGATTAAGACAGCTGTTTTGTACTGGGGGAAAAGGAAAAAATGAACATCCAGACGAATAATCCATGTTTAAATGCATCTTCTACGTACAATTCTTATTTCCCTAGGCGAGAGGTGGATGAACTAGCTGAAAGAAACAGGATTTGCAAACTCTAGGCCTGACTCAGGTCAGAACAGGAAGGCAGAGAGAATGAGAAACGGCTTTCTTCTAATATTTCTTTCCACGTTTCAGGCTACTTCTATTTTATGGAAAACAGATAATGGAAGCACAGACTCTTCTGGGGAACCAAGTTTTCTTTGGTGCACTGAAAAGCTTACTCCTACTTGGCAATTTCAAACAATGACTCAAGTTTGTGGCTTCTCTTTCCAGGGCTGCTCCTGGTTAATTTGAATTGCAAGAATCTCTTTGGAAAGAGAAGCCCAATGGTAACACACATTTCTTTTTACACACAAACTTCTTTTTTATTTCAATCATTTAAAAATCAGACTGTGTTGGGTCATTCCTATATTCTAAGAGTCCCAACCCTGGTAAGAACCCTGACTGGCTTCACACCACCTCCCGAGGTATATTTGGGGGGAGTGGGGAGGACTCCTAGGCAATTTCACAATGCCTCCTTCCACCCACGTGAAAATCTCTAATTGCTGTATGTCTTTGAAAGGAGGACGCTCTCTTCCCTTCTCTTCCCGATTAAGCAAGGGGGGAGAAAAGTCAGATGGCTGCCTCTTCCCAGAGATGGACCTCTGCTTTTCAAAGTTCTTAGACGTCTCTTTCAGTTAAAAAAAAAAATAAAATCCCTTTCTCAGTCTACAGGGAAACCAAACTAAGAAAGTTTCACGAAGTGAGTTTCAGGAGACATTTGTGATTCTGCTGTTGGACTCTGCTTTCCTGTGTTGCCAAGGCACAAGGAAAAGGCATGAAGAAGAAACGGCTAAAACTGGACAGAGGAGCTGAGCTCCTAGGTTTGTGAGCTTTTTCAAGAATTTGAAGCCCTGCGTGAAATTCTATCCCCAAGTCAGTGGTCGCCTAGTAATGAGACAAAGACTGACAAATCTCTACCTAAACTGTGACTCATCAGATGCTGGTGACCAAGTTTTGTTTTGTTTCTTAAACACGCATGAGAGTTCTGATAACAAGTGGCAGACCCTTGCCTACATTTGCCCACACGCACACGATGATGAACAAGCTAGATGCTACTCAGTGGTACGCAAAGGCTTTTGAGTTCTGTAAGACTTGGAAAAGGCATTTAGGCAACAGGACATCTGAGTTCAGCCCTGGCCAGGATAATAACTACTTTTCTGACTTTGGGCAAATCACTTAATTTTTCAGAGTCTCAATTTCTTCACTCAAAAAAGCAAGGGACTTGAATTCTAAGGGCCCTTCTTGCCCTAAATCCCACAGGTCTTCTGACTGATGACAGAGCTGCTCTATGTGTATCTGGGGCTTCCCGTGTATAAAATTCAGCACCAGACCCCCTCTCAGTTGGGTCTCAGGATGCCTCGGGGACGTTACCTAAAGAGCAGGAAGGTGACCCAGGGCTAATCGAAGAATGGCCCAAGAAGCAGGCCAGGGGCTTCCCTTCCCCCATGAAAACAAGGGACGGTGATGCTGCCGGAGCAGCTGTGCCCTGCACAGTATCTGTACTAGACAGATGTCTCTAGATACGGTGTGTGCTCAGTCGCTCGGTGACCTTCTAAAGAGAAACATTTCAAGTAGAGTGGTGGAGAGGGGAAGACCACTGAAAAGTTCACAGTGTATGCATTTACAAAATGAAATGCCTCACTTCAGAAGGTGTCAGGGACACTTCATACTGAAGACTCTTAGAACCTTTAATCAAGGTTAAATTTTAGTAACACATATAGCCCCAAATCCCTGAGTGCTGGCATTTTCTCTCTTTGTTTGCTTAGTGGTGGTAAGGCAACAATAAGACAATAAGGTGAAATAGTATGAATGTTCACTGAGCAGTACATACACGCCCATCAAATACCGACTACAGGCAAGGCCTTGTGCAGGGCACGGCCACTGAGGAAGTCAGCAGGACAGCCACTATCCCTGCCTACACGGAGTTCATGACAGACCACTGAATCTTCCCAACTGACAAGGAAGCGGGCGCGGCCTGGCTCAGTAATACATCCAAGGTCACCACAGCTGCTGCGGTGAGGGCCAGGCTTGAACCAAGGCCTGCTCATCACCACCACACTGCACGGCTCAGCCTGTAAAACTGGAAGGAGATTCTGGAAGTCATTGTTAAAATTCTCTTTCCGGTCCTCTGTTTAGTTTTTTGGGAGAAAATCTTTTTAAAAGTTAAGAGTTTTGCCTAAAGTGAGTAACTTCACAGTACCTATTTTCTAGGAACGTATCAATTACTCTTCAGTACAAATACCTTAATAGAAAACAATTATGTGAACACAGTTTGACTACAGGCAGAGAAATGAATTATAGTCAGTAACAGTATCTTCAAGCTTAAAAAGAAAAAAAATGTTAAATTTACTTGAAAGTAACCTATATCTAACTCAACTTTGAGAACTCAACTTCGTAGATAATTCCAAGCCAGGGTTCTTTTTGGTATACTACAGCTGATTTCCTTGAAAGACATCTTATCTGTGAGATTATGCACCCGTGGTACATCTTCTGTGACTTCATGACCCAGCTCAGATTCCCATGCCAACCTATCTTTGGGGGTAAGTGTCCTCCCGCCCCTCTCTTCTTGCAGGTTTTCTGCTAGTTTCATACTTCTGTACCTTTGCTCACTTGACCTATTTCCAAGTCTCAGTTCTAAATGTCATCTGCTTTATGGTGCCCTTTCTTGTTTTTTCCTACTCACCCCCAGTAAAAATGAATTCCTCTTTGTGCCCCACTGTTGCCTAAAGAGACCTCCACCATAGCATCTGTTACATTTTATTGCTAATTTGACTTTACCTCACCCAGACCCTAAGCCCCTAGAGGACAGATGTGAGATTTTTTTTTTCCTTCTGTATCATTCAGTGTACAGCATATAGTAGATTCTTATTATTTTTTTCAATTAATGTATGTTTATGAATTATATTACTATTCCTGGACTATTTATTATAAGCCAATTAATATAGGCCAATCTTTCTCAAAGTCCTCAGACTATCTGCATTTCAATTACCAAGATACTTGTTTAAAAAGGCAGACTCTAGGGCGCCTGGGTGGCTCAGTGGGTTGAGCCTCTGCCTAAGGCTCAGGTCATGATCTTCAGAGTCCTGGGATCGAGCCCCGCAGGGAGCCTGCTTCCCCGTCTCTCTCTGCCTGCCTCTTCTGCCTACTTGTGATCTCTCAAGTAGATAAATAAAATCTTATAAAAATAAAAAAGGCAGATTCTTGTGCCTCATCCCAGATACATTAAGTCAGACTGCCTGGGAGTTGGGATGCAAGGCGATGAGGGGTGACTGTGGGCACTGACAATGCAGGACTAGCTTTCTCACCCTATGTCTCTAGTGGCTGTGAAACCTGGAACTTCCATTTGATCACCTTATGTCAAATTTCTACACATAATTCCTCCGACCCCTAAAACTCTATATAGTACCAGTTCTAATTCTCTGGTACACAGACTAAAATGAGAAGGATACAGAAGAGACCAGCAGGGCCTTACACGAAGCTGACAAGAAAATTTATCAAGTGTCCACATTTTTGGTCAGGTGGCATGGTATCGTGCGTTAGCTTTGGATCAAGACTGCCACGAGTGCCAGCTGTCTGAACTTGGGCAGGGTAAGTTTTCCCGTTTCTATAGGGAGAACGACCCAAGCCCCCAAGAGCTCCAAGCAGCCCCAGTGCTGCGGCACAGGGCGCACTCTCAAACGCTGCCTCCCTCCCTGACTCCTCTCTTCCTACTCAGCCCAGGTTCCTTCCCTCTGCCGAATGTTTATTTGCTTAACTACCACAGAAGGAAGGTGCTATGTTATTGGAGCTTCAGAATTTGTGAGAGGAAGAAGAACTTCAGAGTGTAAGCTAAAAATACCAGGAGGAAAAAAATCCTTCAGAAGGTGTAGATGAAATAGAACAACAATTAGGGGCCGGTTTTAGTTTTCGGCTTCCGAAATTGGAATTCCTGCTCAATTCCTTACTAGCCAATTATCAGAACCTCACTTCCTTAACGTAAAATGGGAATAACAGCTCTTCTCCCAGATTTTCCTGTGTCACACACTGTGCTTCTCTACGACAAGCGCTGTACAAAGCACCCCTTTCACTGCCATTACCTCTACTTTATAAAAATGGATAGGGAGGTACGGAGATTAACTTGCCTGTACGAATATAACCCGCAACCCGTGGACACAGGGTTCAAACCTAGGCATCTGGCTCCAGAATCTCGGCTCCTAACCTCCGCATGTTGCAGGGGCAGGTTCCTGGGCCATGATGGCACTCTGTGAGGGGCAGTTACCACTGCCCAGGCAGCGGCTGCAGCTGGCCGCCTAGTGTGCCTAATTATCTATTAGACCCTATTGATATGTAAATGACCATCCCCAGGGCTTGCACCAGGCCGTGTGGCTTAATTTGTAATTGCCGCTGAATGTAATTAGTTCTCCTTCCGAGTTCAAATTTGATCCCATTAAGTATATTCCATGAAACAGATACTTGTTATCTAATGATGATTACTGACCGATGGGAAATAAACACAAATAAAGCCTCCAAAAACACCTAAGTTAGGAGTGGACTCACTCTACTGCTCTGGACCCTGACTTCGGGCAGCAGGCATACAGTTCAGACCACATGCTCTGCTACGAAAAATAGGAGATGCTCTTCTCCTTCATCAAAGAGAAACAACTAATTAAAGGGTGGGGGGAAGCTACCTCTTTTGTCAAGCAGTACAGTGTGGTGGTGAGCAGCGTGAATTCTGGAGTTGGACTTCAATTTGAATCCCAGCTGGCCTGTTACAAGTTGTGTGACAACTTAAAGTGCATCTCCGTGGCCCACTTGGTCCCTCTATCTCTTGCAGTTGTGGTCAGTATTAAATGAGAATACATGGGATGTGACAAGCACAGTGCCTGGCATACGCAGCAAGCATAAAAAGTAACTGTTTTAATCTTCACTGTTACTATTATTATCATTGCAACTATTGTCATTAGTTTTCCAAAAATTTCTTTAGTGGAAGTTTACTTACAGTATGAATTTCATTTTACTCTGCAGCTGTATACAGAAGTTATGTTCCTTACTTCAGCCATGTTATGTTTCAAGAAGGTATACAGAGCCTTTTCACATGCATTACTTGATTCAATCCTTGCCACTACCCTGCAAGGTAGATATAATCGCATCCTGTCTCATAGGTTAGCAAACACAGATTCAAAAGGACAAGTAAGTGGCCCAAGTTTGAAGATACCAAGTGCTCAAATTTTAGTCCAGACCTTCAGATCCAAGACTCCTCTTAACCATGTTCTAACCTGACACCTAGAGATATAAATATCTACTTTAAATTGTCTCATTTGTCCTGAATATGCTAAAGAACTCCACTCCACACTCACCAGTAAGCGACTGGCACCTACCGTGAAGAAGAGCCCTTCCCCTTTCTCTCCATTTATTTATCATCAGTATTCCTGTTTTTATCCCTAAACGGTTTATAATTATTTTCCGTCCATAATTATTTTGTTGATCAAATTTTCTCTGATGAAGCCACGGGCAGGCCCCTTCAGGCTGACTTCCGTGTCCTTGTGACATGCTCCCATCAATTTTTTTTTTCTACATAGCTCATTTTAAAATTAGCATTTCCTTTTTCTATTTAAAAGCTATAGGTTGTATTGTTTCAAAAGCATTTACCCAAAACTGTTTCCTACCTTGACCACCATACTTAACTATCTGTCTGGCACACTACCATGTGCTAAACTTTTTCCATACTCAAGGAAAGATACTGTCACAGAAAAAAATATTGCTAAATCTGCTACAGAGCTAGCTAGACATAACTGTAAGGGAAACATGAAGGAAAAAACACCCAAGACAATTCTACCCTGTTGTCTTACATATGTTTCCTTTTACTTTACAAAAAGCTGCCCCAAAACCACTTACAGAAATCACAGGCTCTCCTTTTGCCGTACTGTGACTGAAGATCCCATAAAGGCAAGCAGGCAGGTGGTCGGGGGAAGGTGATGTGACTCTAGAAGTCAGACCACTACTTGGATAAGAATTGCTTCCTTCTTGCAAAAGGTTCAGAACTAAGAACAGCAGTGTATCTTGGGGAGCAGTGTTAGAACTGAGGTAGTGATGTAGGATGTAAACCCGATCTTCCCTGGTAAGGTCTGCTGAGATTCCAGAGCATAAAGCTAATGATACAAAGAACTGGAGGAAAATCTGCCCAACAGTCCTTGGTTGCCCTAAATCTTTTTATTTAAACACGGCCCATGTTTCTAGACTCTAGATCTTTTTTCAGGGAATCTACAATTACTTCCAGTTATATAGCTCCTGTCACTCACAGCAGATTTATGAAGAGCAGACCTGCAAGAGAGTATCTAAGGCTTTGGTGCTAAGGACACAGGAATGGAGAAGTCCTGTTGAGGGCACTGATAATGAGGAAAGTGGAAAAGGTAAGCAGCATGCTAAGTGTTTATCTGCCCACCTCCCACACATGGGGAAGAACCTCTGTTGACACAGTGGAAACCCAGACCAGACTAAACTCAGGGGGAAACAGAAGTCTGTAGCTTTTCAAACCGGTCCTAACACCAATATCTAAAAACGACACTAATCCCCAGCCATGCTGGCAAATTAACAAAATTGTTAATTTGTTTTTGGTTTTTTTCTTAGCTCTCCTATTTTTCAGGGCCTCTGAGATTTTTAACGTAGTGTTCATGGCACCCTACGGCTGCCCAAAGTACCCAAGCTCTGCTCTTTAAAATAAACATCCTCTCTTTCCTTCCTCATCTCTTCCCCAAAGAAATATTTTTCCAACAATCAGGACAGAGATCTGATCATTGGCTAATTCAAGATTATTAGGCATGGTCCTGAGTTTTTCAGAACATTTGTATTTTGAAGTAGAAAAAGACAAAGGAATGAGATATATATTTTGGGGAAAGAAATCTCCAGTCTTCTTTAAGCCTTTTGATATCTAGTACCAAGGAGGCTGGAAGTTAACACTGAGATACTTACTCAGCCTAAGAGCATTACATAAGCCAACCTTCCCTTCTGTTTCTCTCACTTTTCCATGTATCCATTAAGAGCACAGGGCAGTTCAACATGTGGGCAATCATAGGTCACTCCCCTCCCCCAACCACATAAAACATTCCCAGACCTACAAAAAAAAAAAAAAAAAAAATCACTGTATGAGGTGATGTTCCACACACAGGGACAATAAGCCAAAAAGCACAACTCATAGGTCTCATTATTTCATCCAAATCTAGTCTTGGAAGCCAAGTTTTTCCTTTTAATTTATTATTTTTATACAATTGCAATCATTATATACACTACTTCTTTCATTTATTATGATGAACTTTTTTATGGTTTTTGAAGCTGTTTTTCTTCATCAGCCATGGTTGTTTGTGTTTTATAACAACTGCTAGCTGGCAAGTGTTCCTTCAGCCCTAATAAACTAGCAGTGGTGGAGGGAAGAGTGTTGAATTTTGAATGAATCAGAAAGACCTGAAAATACCTTCTCTTGCCCACCTAATGTTGCAGAGGTAGGAAAAGAATGAAATGGAAGATAATGGTCAGGGAAGCAAAATGATGAAAAAAATACTTTTTATAATCTGTATATTCTTAATATTTCAAATTGGAGTATATCTACCAACAGAAAAATCCCATCCAGAAACAAATCACATAATTGTCCAGATATCTGCCTCAATTTATGTACTTTTACAACTTCTGTAAAAGCAACATATAGTTACTGTCATAACTTTTCATCATATGTTCATCAAATAATAAACAGCACAAAACCAATGCCCCAAATAATGCACTAAAAACAATTGCTCAGGAAAAATAAAATCAGAATTGACTTCACATTTTAACTTAAAGAATACAGAATCTGCTAAACGATTTGAGTACGGAATCCTACTCACAATTCTATTACTTCATCTATTTCTAGTAATATGGTAGATGACAATGATGAAATTATCAAACACAAGCCAAAGGTAAATGACAGTTGGTTGGAGAAAAATTCGCCATCTAAACTCCATGTCCCCTTGGTGTGTGTTGAGCTTGTAGAGAAGGAGGATTAGTGATCAAACAGAATGGAGCGCTTCGTAGACTCTGGAAGAGCAACGACAACAGCAGGGACATTCTTGCCCCAGGGTATCCCAGCTGCAGCTGACCTCTGCAAAGGGCCTCAAGGTCTCTCCCCACCACCCACCCTTCACAGGTACAAATGCTTAGAAATGTACCTCTTACAGCTTTCAAAGCATTCTTCCTCCATCTAAATATTGTTCACATCTCTCTCCCACCGGAAGAATTAGAGAACCACCCAGACTATGACAGGAACATATAGTAACTATATATAGCTGTGTATCTATCATAGTAACCCTCATGGAATGAATGCATTATGTGTTGATTTTCCTCTTAGTCTTGACCTTCCATTTCAATTTGTTTTCCCTGGTCTACTTTATTCGGAATTCTACCTTCTGTGTGTGTCCTTACAAATGGATTTAAATCCTGTGTACAATGAAATAAATATACATATATATCCACATCACCACATAGACTGGAACACTATGTCCAGATGTGTTAGAGTCCACTGAGCTTTTTTGTGGCCACTCGCAGACTTTTAAGAGTCAGCTGCAACCCCTGTCCAGACTTCTGTTGGATTTAGCAAACTGTGCTGTAAGCATACACCAGTGCTTCTTGGGCAAACACGGTTCTTGAGGAGGTGTATGTATATGCGCCATAAATGTTTAAATGAAGAGAAATTTAGATGTAGAAATTATAAGGTGTGACGGTTAATTTTATATGCCAACTTGCCTGGGCTATAGGATGCCCAGATAGCTGGAAAGACAGCTTTTTTCTGACTGTGTCTGTGAGGGTGTCCCCAGAGGAGACTAGCAATTCAATCAGCAGACAGAGTAAAGATGATCACTCTCATTAAAGCAAGGTGGGCATCATCCAATCTGTTCAATACCTGAAGAACAAAGAGGTAGCGGAGGGGCAAATGTGCTTTTTTGGCAAATCTGCTTTTTTTGGTTAGCTTGAGCCGGGACACCCATCGGCTCTCAGAGATCAGTGCTCCTTTGGACTAGAACTGGGACTTAGGCCACCAGCTTCTTGATTCTCCAGCTTTTCGACAGCAGATCATGTGACTTTCTGGTCTCTATACTTGTGTTAGTCAACTCCTATAATAAATCTCATATATATATATATATATATATATATATCTCCAATTTGTTCTATTTCTCTGGAGAATCCTAATACACAAGTTAAAATGCTTTATTTTAATTTTTATAGTTAATATTGTTAACTAATTAATTTCAAATATTCAAAACACTTATAAGATGTGTTTATGTGTTTTGCAACTTCAGTTATCAGACTCCTATGAATCACCACTCAGATAAACCTGGAGGAAAAAAGTCAGTACTTCTCCTCCATTTCTATCCTCCAAATGAGTCTACTAACACAGACTAAAAAAAAAAAAAAAAAAAACTTTACTTGGAAATAAGTTTTTGTTATCATTGGCTCAAGTGAAAACACATTTGCAGTATAAAGAAACATTTTTTAAAAAAGACTTTCATTCTGGTTTTTTAAAATATCAATTTTATTAAATCTCAATCCCCAAGTATATGTCTTTTTAATAACCTGTGGAAAATAACCCATGTGCATAGAGCACCTCTCCTGCATTCACTGAAATACAATGGTTTTCTTAAGGAAAATCACTAGCATGATTTGAGTCATGAGCTGAATGACGGGCTTTTGTGCAGATCCCTATTTTTTAAATTAAGATAACTGTAGATTCATTCACATGCAGCTGTAAGGAATAATAGAGAAATCCTGTTGACCCTTTACCTAGTTTCCTCGAATGGTGACATCCTGCAAAACTACAGGACATCACAATCAGAGATTCAACATTGATATAGTCAAGACACAAAAAATGTCCATCAACCCAAGGATCTCTCATGTTTTCGCCCTTTTACAGTGACACCCACCCCGCCCGTCCATCCCCTCCTCAGCTTCTCGAAAGCCCTATATTTGTTCTCCATGTCTAGAACTTTAAGACTTTCTAAGGTAACATTTTGCAAGCCACGAATTACATGGTGACTGAGGCAGCCAGAGTCAAAACTCTCGGCCAACAGGTGAAGAGGATTTTAGGTGTATTTTAATTTTAACAGCTGGGAGCCATTAGGCTGAAAACAAAAGCACAGGAAACTAACTCCAGGGTGTTACTTTAAAGATTAAAATTGAAATCTCAGAATTTCAAGCTCAGGTTTGATATGGCCTTTCAAGTTGATTAAGTTTAAGTTTAAAGTACAGAAGATAGTTTTGAAGAGCCATGTGAAAAACATAAAAAATATATAAGGCCAAATGACAGGAAGTCTCCATAAAGGCACGTTAGTATCAACAGCTAGCAACTGAATGGTCTTCTTAACACCACAGTTAGATGACTTACTTGACCACTGTCAGCATTTACTTTGGTAAAGAAAAAGAAAGCCTATATTTAACACAACCACTAATAAGCAGCCTTGATTCTAAAGGCTACTAAAAGTCCGAGTAAACAGTAACCTGTTACATCATCAACAGGGTCAGTCAGAAGCTGCACGAACTTTCTTTCCTGTAACTGTCCATGCATTTTTAGAAAAAGAAATCCTGAACACTTTTAACTTTCCCACAGATACATTTTCAGTAATGGTCAAAGTAGCACCTCTCACCAAAAGGAAGGTAGTTCCCCTTTCACCCTCTTTACCACTGTTAACTATGATGGATGCAAGTTGCCGCAAAGTGCTTCTGTAAATTCGGGTTCCCCCCCACCACTACAATTTTCAGACTTTTTTATTTTAACAAAATAAATGACACAGGTTAAAGAAAAACCACAATTCCTTAAACCCATTAAAATATTTTTGGTCAAACAAACAGTATCAGATAGCCAAAAGAACAATAATAAAACCTGCGCGGGGCCAAATCACAAAGCATTCCTCTCTCCCTGTCTCCTCCATCACCTTAGAGACACCTTCCGTTATTTTATCAGAGTGCTGATCTTAGGACTGTCAGAGAGAATGAAAATTCTGGAAGGAGCAGGTCAATTTTATATCTGTAACAAAACATGCAAAGTTCAAAATGATGAGTGACTTCAAAGACAAACCCATTAGCATCTCTTTTTGATAAGAGAGACAACTTCATCTCATCAATTGAACTTGATGACCTGCCTGGATACCTTAAACCAGTGGTTCTCAAAGTGTAGCCTGCATTAGAATCACCCAAAGAGCTTGCCAAAACACCAACTGCTGGCTCCATCCCCAGAGTTCAATTCAATAGGTCTGTGGAAGGGTCCAAAATTTTGTATGTCTCAAAAGATCCCAAGTGATGCCAATGCTGCTGGTCTGGGGAGCACACGTTTTGAAAACCACTAACTCTAAAGCTAGAGACACCCAATTTTTGTAGAATTTTGCTTTAGAGGTCTTAACAGGGGTCTCTGGAGAAAACACCAAGGTTGGGAGATCCAACTATCTTATGCTTCAACTGCTAAATTGCTCTTCGAAATAATTCATCTCAAGTAAGTAGTTACATAATCCAAAGAAATTCATTACTGAGCTGTGTATCTGCAGCTTAGAATTCCAGACCCCTTTTTCCCTACTTCACAGAAACGATAACCAGGTGTACTCCAAAATGCCTACTGAACTCTGGGAGAGTAAAGGGCTTAGACATGTAGGGGCGGCTTCACAGTGGTTCTCTGGAAAAAGTCCATTTTTTCTTATTCCCACATCAGCCACTTTACAACATGAAAAACCCCAATATGTTTAAATTCAACACATCCTGGCCTCAGCCTCAAAGTTATCTAAAACTGTTCTATGTATGCCTCACAAGATTCTTGGCTATGAGGCGTGTGCTGGTGGGGATGAATGATATTTGTGGAGTCTCAAATGTCTTATTTTATCTGGTTTTCTACCCCTCCCCCCCATCAAACCATTTACATATAAGCTATTAAGAGTAACAAAATCATCTCAGTATTAACTTGTAACTTAAAAAAAAACCAACTTTCCATTTTGTGTCAAGAGACTTTAGTAGTAATGTTAGGTTTTATTTCCCCGTTAGCAATGAAATAAATGAATAAGGGATGATGATGTTCAAAGGGTACAGGCAAGCTGAAAGTTCCTCTCCAAAAAAATGGACAAATGACCATACAGAGAAATAAAAACAAGTATTCTCATTTAACAGCAAAATTGATTGAATTGTGCTAGTTGCTGAAGTAAAAATGCTAATAATACATATGGTCCTTGCCCTCATGGAGCTTTATTTACATCTTATCAGGAAGACCAACAGATAATTGCAAATGTGAAGAACATTATGAAGAAATTCAGATTGCTATGGGAAACAGAGACTAGCCTACATGGGGGGTGGGTAAGGAGGTATTAAGAGAGGCTCCTCAGCAAAGCTAAATTCTACCAAGCTTAAAGCTGAAGTATAAGTAAGAGTGAGCTAGGAAAAGAGGGAGGAGAAATGAGTTGCTAATGGAAGAAAAGAACATTCAGTGTTCTCATACGACTCAAACACACAAAAGATGGAAAAGTGGGAAAGGAAGCTGGTAGGGTAGGCAGGATCAGAATGTGCAGAGCTCTGTGTACAAGCCATGGGAAGCAGGAAGATAACATGTTCATAACATCCATCTTAAAAAAACTCTCTCTACAGTGCAGATATTGGCCTGAAGAGGGTGATGGGTCAGGAGGCGTAAAATGCAATACTGCGAGGATGGCAATGGCAGGAGGGTGGACGGAGGAAGTACAGTGAATCCTAGCTGTCTGACATACAAGGCACTTAATTCACAGGTTACATCACTAATGAAGTAGGAGTAGAATCTTCCCTGTGTATCTCTTAAAGTTACTATGGTGATATAAAGTCACACACCAAATAATCTTGTTTGTATCTATTATACACTACTTTTTTCTTCTCCCAAACTTCTCCATTTTGACCTCTGGCTAAAAAATCATCTATCTCTGAGTTGAGTTTTTGCTTTTTAATTTACATCACAACATGTATGACAGGCAGAAAAGAATGTCTCCATTAGAATAAAGAGAATTCAGCAAAGTTGCTGGAAAAAAGCAAGTGCCGTCCTAGCCAAGATCAACTCTAACAAAATGTAACTTTTTCAATAAAAACCAACCAGTTATCTAAACATAAATCTAAGAAAAGGTCTATAAGAACTTTACGGAAGAAACTTAAAGAAAAAGTCCTAAATAAATTCAGAAAAAACACAATTAAGTCAATCCTTTCCAGAAGAAACCAATGAAATTCCAAAAAAATTTCCAGAGGATATTTCACAGAATTTGACAAGGTAATCTTAAAGAATAGAATACAGAATGTGCTACGGTGAGCGCTGTGAATTGTGTAAGACTGATGAATCACATACCTGTACCCCTGTACAGGTATGTGATTGTAACGAATAATACATTATATGTTCATTAAAAAAAAAATACAGAAATCACAAAAAAATAATGTTGAATGAATACAAGTGTAGAAGGATGTTCCGGTATCAATACTTCTAAACATATTATTACATGTTGTCATGGATTCATACAAGCAAGTATGTATGTATACATACAACATAGCAGTATAAAAACATGCATGAGAATGACATCAAATTCTACCCAAAAAATTCAGAATAGTTACTGAAGGGAAAAAACAGAACCAGAGAGGCATAAACTAGAGTTTCAGTTTTATTTGTAATCGTTTATGTATTAAATTGACTACATACATAGATGTTTATTATATTATTCCCTCATCTTTAAATTTTTTGTAGATCTTAAATATTCCATTAAAAAAAAAATAAAAACAGAATGCCTTTTATTTGAGAACCACATTAGCACATAATCTGGCACAGCAGTTTCCTAATACCAGCCCAACAGCTACTGGATACCATCTGAAGTATTTGTTAAAAACACAGACCATCAGCCTGTGCCAGAATCAAAATTTCTGGGAGGGGAGCCATGTGATTCTAATGCACAGCCTCATTTGGGAACCCTTGGTAACCACAATCTATTAATAATTAATCCATCAACAAAATGGGTTCCAATCTGACAATGAGATATTTCAGTGCTTAAGATTGCCTAATTACTTTCCACTTGATGCAATGGTCTAGAATGTGGACTCTAATTTGAGGGCAGAACCATACAGATTTTAATGTACATCCTTTACTATATATGACCAAAAGGTCATACAGGTAAAAACTATGAATATTCTATAAGGTAATAGCATCCACTGAGTCCACAATAATAGTAATATAATAATAGCATCAATGAGTCCACAGCAGAACAAAATTCCTTCATACCCTCTGCAGGGAGCAAAATTCCACCAGAGGTGACAAAAAGATGCTCCCCTTAAAAATAAAGTGGTACAAGTCATTGGCAATTGCACTAAAGATGTATTTCCCTCAAGTATGTAGATGGCAACCCCATGTTTGTTTATTTTCTGAATTTTCTTCCATTGTAATAAAATCACAGCTAAGTTTATCTAGGGAAATGCACAGAACCAATGAGAAACAAAAAATAAATTTAGAAAGAAAGCTGTTTGTTTGTTTATAGTTAGAGGTGTTAGTACTGCTATGACAATTTTGCCCTGCTCCTAAGAAATAAAATTATCTACAGAGGACTGAGTTATTAGAATGTACAAAACCTTCAAAGGGCTGACATATTTTCCCCTGATACTTAAAAATCACAACTAAAAATACAGAAAGAGATGATTTTTGTATTTTAAACAACACAAATCTGCTAAGTACATCAATATAAAAGGGCTCATGCATATGTGGACCATAAGCAACAGCTCGGAGGACCATGGGGAAGGGAGGGAAAACTGAATGGGAAGAAATCAGAGAGGGAGACAAACCATGAGAGACTCTGGACTCTGGGAAACAAACTGAGGGTTACGGGGGCGGGGGGGGGATGACCAGGTGATGGGTGTGAAGGAGGGCACGTGTGGTGATGCGTACTGGGTGTTACACACAATTTATGAATCACTGAACACTACATTAAAAAATAATGCTGTACTATATGTTGGCTAACTGAACATAAACAAACAAAAAACCACACTTACCAGGGCTTTCTACTCGCTTATAGTGGTAGGGATTGATGCACACCTCCTTCTGCTTGGAACCAAAAGGAAACTCACAGCATTCCAGTGGTTTTAGTTCATGGTGGCTCTGAAGATCGGGCCAGCGCCACACGCGGCAATAAATGACATGAGGCAGTCCCTTCCGGTGGGAAACTTGCAGCCTGCCATCCAGAGAGCGGGGAATGGTGACACAGTTACTTGGCTGCCCCGGGCAGCTCAAGGCCTTTTCCAGTTCCTCCATGGCACCTTTCTTTTTTTTCAGTTTTTTCACCAAAGCGTCAACAGCTTTCTCTGCCCATTTTTCTTCTTCATCACCCTGTTTCCACCCAAGGAGTCTCTTCACAGCTGGACTTGTGAAGGAAAATAAACTTGTCACATTCATAATGACTGCACTAGTTATAGACTCCTTGTGGATGGTGAAATAAAGAAGTCTCCAAATGCAAAAGGACAACAGAAGAGATTTCACTTTATTTACATAGGGATTCTCTTTAGCTTCTTGGTTCTGAGGTCCCGTAAAGTAGAAATTACCATTCCTCGTGTTTCATAAGTAATCCAAAGTCAGCACCTAGAAAAGAAAAAAGGGGATAAAATGTTTAAAATAATCCCTACAGCAAAACTACCATTCATTAAACAACTTCTATGCCCCAGGTCCTATTTTAAGTAATTTTCTGTATGATGATATTCTACGGACTGAATTATGTCTACCCTAAAATTCATGTTGAAGCCGTAACCACCCATGTGACTGTATTTGGAGATGAGGTTATGCAAGTGGGGCCATAATCTGGTAAGACTGGTGGTGCTATAAGAGGAAGGGCCCCCACCATGCACGCATACTGAGGAAGGGCTAGATGAGGACACAGAGAGAAGGCAGCCTACAAGCCTGGGACAGAGCTCTCACCAGAAACCAAACCAGCAGGAACCCCAATCTTGGACTTCTAGCCTTCAGAACTGTGAGAATAAATTTCTGTTGTTTAAGCCACCCAGTCTGAGGTTATTTTGTTGTGACAGCCCAAGCTAACATGTAGTATTTAGTTTACTTAAATAGTCTTTTCTGTGAAGTAATACAATTATTCCCCTTTTACAGAAGAACAAACTGAGGCACAGTTTAAAAAGCAGTATGTTAACTGTTCTGAGATAGAAACCGTAGACACTTCAGTGCACAGAAGTCCAAGTTCTCAACAGATTATTTACAGGCTCTAAAAATGTATTTCAAAACACACCTCAGTCAACAAAAACTGAAAACAACAGGGAAAATAATGTAGTCTTAACATCTGTTTTTGGTTTGTTCCTCAAGTATCTCTTATGCTAAAAGAAAAGTAGTTATAGTTCTACTATGTAAACATTACAACATTTTAGGGTATTTATTCAGTAAACAAGCCTGTGCCTACAGGATAGAGGACAAGTAAGATAGGAAATTTATTGGTTTTCATTAATATGAAAGGAATGAAGCACATGAACACATACGGCACCAAATTCTTTAGTCCGGTTGTCTCCTTTCAACCTTCTACTTACTCCTCACCTGACAAACACAGGGGCGATAAGAGACCGTTAAGAGGGGATAACTGCACAAACTCCAGTCTAAGATGCAGTAGAGCATGTATCACATCAATCTCTTCCACAAAATCACTATAAAAGCTAATGAAATAAAAACAAACCAAAAAGCCCCACTTTAATTTTAAAGACATCAAAGAGCAACCAAGGTCCTCAGGACTGGAGAGGCAAAGATGCTGACAACAGAAAAGCAATGAAGTGAGCTGAACGTTTGTTCCTGCTCCTCTTCTCAAGGCACTTACCAAAGCTTGTGCTATAAGTAGCAAGAAGATTGGCAGCCAAGCTGAAGGAAGCTCAGGAAGACAGCAGAGATTCCAGTGGCCTCATGGGGTGAAGACAAAACAAACTGTAGTGGAGGGCCCACAAAGAAGGAGGCCCTGGTGAATACACTAGGCTTTCAGTTGGGACCCTGAAGGGGTATGCTCTAGTTTAAGGGCAAAAATGAAATGAACCAGTTTTTATACTGAAACACAGCCTGAAATCTTTTTTTTTTTTTAATCATCTTAACACTAGACTGGATCAAGGTGATGGGAGAAGAGGAGAAAAAAATTGTTGCAGAGGCAGTATTTGTAGATACTGGTCAAGGATTTTCCAAAACTGACAACAAACATCTAGACACATATCCAGGAAGCTCTACAAATCCCAAGAAGGAAAAATACAAAGAAATCCACAAGGTTTGATGTGTCCTCTCACACTAAAACTGCTGAAAACCTATGAGAAAAATCTTTAAAAAGACATATTATTCTCAAATAAGTACAATAAGGCTGACAGCTGACATTCCAACAGAAACAATGGAAACAAGAAGACAATCCTCAGTGTACAAAATGTAAACAAATAACTGGTAACTCAGAATTAGTGGAAAAATCATGGAAAACTGATTGTAAAATAAATGTGTTTTCCAACAGATGGAATCTGAGAGAACTGATTCAGTAGGAATTTGTAAGGCTGAAAGAAAAAGATCCCAGAAAGAAGCAAGGAATGGCAGAAAAGAATGAAGAGCTCTAGAAGGGTAAATAAAGGTAAATCTAAATGAATACTGATTTTACAAAATAATAACAGGAATCTCCTGTGGTTATTTTAAAAAGAAGAATTAAAATGCATGACAAAAAAAAAAAAAAAGCAAAAAGAGGCAAATGAAATTAGTGTTCTAAGGTCCCTGTATTACCCAGGCTGTGATAAAGCATTGAATTACTAATAAAGTCTTATCATAATAAAAAACTACTGAAAGAGCGGTGCCTGGGTGGCTCAGTTGGTTAAGCTTCTGACTCTTGATTTGGCTAAGGTCATGATCTCAAGGTGATGAGATCAAGCCCTGCATCAGTCAGGCTCTGAGCTCAGCAGGAAATCTGCTTCTCTCTCTTTTTTTCCCTCTGTCCCTCCCCTCACTCACATCTGTACACTCTAAAATAAATAAATCTTTCAAAAAATAACAAAAAGGCAATAGAGATGCTAAAAAACATGGAATTTATTTTTTTGAATATGATTAATCCAAAGGATGTAAGGAGAGAGAAAAAAGAGAAAATAGAAGGGACAAATAGAATACAGTAAGATTTAGATCTAATCCCAAAAGTATCATTAATTATTTAAATATAAACATTAAATATGCAAGTAAAACCTGGGTAGGGATGGATGCAGAGTACCACTTAACTGTACTGTACTTACAAGAGACACATATTAAACACAAAGGCCAGAGAAAGTCTGAAGGAAAATGAGATACTACGCATACTCTAACCAAAAAAGCTGCCGTAACTATCTAATCAAACAAAACAGACTTCAAAATAAGAAGTATCACCAGAGATTTAAAAAGGGACATTTCATAACGTTAAGAGTTGATCCACCATGAATACAGCATAATCCCAAATTTTCAGGTAACAGTGTCAAAATATATAAAGCAGAAACTGCCAAGTAAAATGGCAAACAGATAAACCCACAATCTTAGTGGGAGATTAAAATAGTAACTGGTACAAGTCAACAAGAATCAAGAGATATAGAAGATTAACAACATATTTTAAAGAAATTTGATCCAATTCATGTACATAGATCACTGTACCCAATGACTACAGAGTACATAATACTTTCAAGTACATGCAGAAGACTTACCCAAATTGACCATATAAAGACCCATAAAGCAAATCTCTACATATATCAAAACCATACAGAATATGTCTTTTGATTACAGTATAGAAATCAATAACAAAAATATTGTCCTTGAAAATAACCATACTTAAAAAAAACTGTACTTAAATAACTCATGGGTCAAAGAAGAAACTACAGTGAAAATTAAAACACTTTTAACTTAATGATTATAAAAATACGACACATCAAAACTTGCAGGATGTGGCTTAAGCCACGCTTAGAGGAAAAGTTATAGTCCTAAATGCATATATTAGGAAAGAAAGAAAGATGAAAACTAATGTTCTCTGTTTCACAAACGAACGAACAAACCAAAAAAACCCAAGTAAATTAAAGCCGAAGAAAGTGGGAAGAAATGAGATCAGAAACTGGGGGGCCTGGGTTGGGGGGGGAACATAACAGAGAAAACCTACAAAATCAAATTTGCTTCTCTGAAAATACTAATAAAATTGGCTAACCCTCTAGCAAAACTGGTCAATAAAGGAGAAGGCACAAATTACCAACAACAGGAATAAAAGGGGAAAATCATCACTGATCCTCAGAAGTTAAAAAGGAAAGGATTATGAATATCTGTCACAGCAAACTGTGCATCTCCGCAGTGACTCTGTGGTAAGTCCACATGTCTGTGTTTCCCACTACAGGAAAGTGACTGAGGAATTCCATCTTACTTCTCTTCCTATCTTTAGAGGCCAGCACTGTCCCTGGCACACAGCAGGTCCTCAATAAATGTTTGTATAATTTAGCTCCCTGAAGAAATCAGAAGGCCAAGGGTGGAACTTCAACTTTATTCAATAAAACATGAATAAAAAGATATTACTAAATATACATATCATTCAATGGGCTGTAAGGAGTCCATTGTTTCCTTTCTTAATGTAAAGAGTTTTACCCAAATTTACCAGTCCTTTCAAAGCTGGCATTACTTTCATTTAACGAAAAGGAAAGAGAAAACAAATCCATGCCACTATAAAAGTCACACTTCGTCAGGGTGTACCTTCTGAAGTAATCATTTTCTTTTAGGTTAGCTTTGCAAAAGAACAAGACGATGACTTCTTTCTAGTCCTCTAGTAACAAGTTACAAGGGGAATCCATTTCTTTGTATTCTATATGGCCTTTTCTTCTACTCTAATAACTACTTTTTTATATTTTAGCCAATGATTTTCAAATAGAAGGGAATGAGTGTCTATCAAAATCACCTGGGGCTATTTCAATCTCTGTCAGAGATGGGTTAGTTGTACAAGGCAAATATGCTGGGGGGAAGGGGAAGGCAGTGGGGGGAGATTAAGAACCACCATTTCAGACCCTCGTTTTCACTGTTCAAATTGACATTCACTCAACAAAGCTGTAGTGAGTGCTTGCTAGGTGCTTAGTTGCTGTACACAGGGGACAAGGGCAAAAATGTCTATATCCTGAAGGACAAGCTAAGAGAAGAGCCAGTGAGCAAACAACTAACTCTCACTGGGGCAAGCTGGTGTTCCTGCATGCTACCGCTAAAGGCTGGGGCGGGCTAAGAAGTGTTAGGCCATCTCCAGGGCCTTGCCCAGAAGGAATGTGTGACTGTACCAAGGGACCACGAGCACGGGAAGAGGAGGCCCATGTACTGTGCATTTGCCCACCATGAACTAACTACAACACTGTATGATAAAAGCCCTAAAGCAAGTATAAACAATAATATATACAAGGAGAGGAAAAGAGAACAACGAATTCCACAGATTTCAGGAAGTTTTCCCAAAAAGGTAATATTGGACAGGTCTTACAGGATGAGCAGAATTGTATGAAACAATGGACCTAATATTTTGAAGTACCACCACATGACAGACACTGCTCCAAGCGCCTTCTGTCTCCTAACTAGTTTAACCTTTGCAACAAACTCTCTGAATAAACACTATCATTTCCCCCACTCTACAGGTCCGGAAAGTGAAATATGGAAAAGTTCAATCATCTGTCCAAAGCTGACATACACAGCCATGTGTCAGAGTCAGGGTTGGAACCCACGTTGTCTGGTTCTAGAGCCTCAATTTTTCAACCACTTGTTTCAATTGTTAGTTCTCCCAGACACAAGACAAAAATGCAGGGGTTCAAGGTGGCTGTGATGACACAAGGCTGCTAAGAAGGGCAGGGGCAAGACCGTGAAGGGCCTGTGACGCATCTTATCCTGCAGACAAGCGGAAGGTTTAGCATGAGAGCACTGATGTGGTTAGCTCGATTCAGAAACAGTTACGGTGATAGCCTCTCAATACAGGAAACCTTCTCCAAAAAGAGAACATAAACTCTAAACACTGTACGAGCCAGCTGGAGGATGCATGTCCTGATGCCACTCAGAAAAATCAGTGGCAAGATCACAAACCCTTACGTATAAATGTGCGTAGATGAAACAAAATGAGGACCGATGACTAATTTCTGCCTACTTGAGTTAAGCAATTTTTTTTTTATATACAAGTCAAACAAGCCACCTACCTCCTCATCAGGAACTCAAATGAGTCCATGATACTATGGCCTTGGCAAGACAACTCATTTTCTGCTGCCCCTTTTTGTACTTCCTGCTTTAGTTTATGTCAAAAGCTAAGTGGCCTTATCAGTTTAAAGTGCAAAATAAAAACATGAGTCAGCAAACAGAGATTTCCTTCCCTCTTCTCCAAATACAAACATTTCACACTCACACTCACACACACACACACACACACAGCATTCATCTAGTAAAGAACCCTCCAGAAGCCTTAAAAATACTATCTTTTTCCAACAACTTCACTTTTATAAACTTATTCTAAGGAAAGATTCTGAACTAGAATGGTAAAAGGTTTTTGCACAAAGATTTTCATCTAAGCATTATCTATTTTAGGGGGAAGAGAGTAATATCCAGTAACTGGAAAATAGGTAAGCCATGATACAATCCACTCAATAGATTTATTATGTAGCCCTTACAAAATTATGTTCATAAAAGCTATGTAATAACTTGTAAAAAACCTTAAGCACAACACAAAATGGTATACACAGCATGAACAACAACATAAATATACCCAAATACCAACAGTGGCTGGGTCTGGAAGGTTAGTAATGTCTCCCCTCCCCCTTACTT
Source organism: Mellivora capensis (assembly GCA_004024625.1). Lineage (NCBI taxonomy): Eukaryota > Metazoa > Chordata > Mammalia > Carnivora > Mustelidae > Mellivora > Mellivora capensis. Next base: position 82,276 of record PISX010003257.1, read on the forward strand.
TTCTAAACTTTTCAAATATAATGGAAAAACTTTAACTTCTGAATTTTAAAAAAGCCTCTATATGCAAATATTTGCAAATTACAAAAAACAAAAATCAATTTCATGAGGTCAAGCTATACAATCTCTATTTCTAAAGGCTCAGAGCATGATCTGATTTTGGAAGTAATAAAAATACAGTTTAAAGCAGGGTTCTAAATTCGAAACTTTTTCTTATGGGAAGGATTCCCATTAGCATTGCCAGAGGCCAAGTGAGAAAAATACTCTTATAATATTCCATTTGACTGGGCTATTTAATTTTGCAACCTATGTGCTATTCCTTAATGTTAAAAGGAAAAAGGCAGGGGCACATGGATGGCTCGGTGGGCTGGGGCCTCTGCCTTCGGCTCGGGTTGTGGTCCCGGGGTCCTGGGATCGAGCCCCGCATCGGGCTCTCTGCTCAGTGGGGAGCCTGCTTCCTCCTCTCTCTCTGCCTGCCTCTCTGCCTACTTGTGATCTCTATCTGTCCAATAGATGGATAAAGATCTTTAGAAAAAAAAAAAAAAGGAAAAAGGCAAAAAAATTTAAAATACCTTTAACTGCTGTGTAACTTGCTTTATATTTAAAGGAAACCTAATTAGCCAGTTGCACAACAATGGACATTTTCTTCATCCTGGCCTCATCTAGTAAAGAAACCTGTAATTATCCAACTGTGTGAATAAAAACAAAATACACTATCTGGTGTTCAATACCTTTTAGATCCCAGATTCCCACAGAGAATTTTATAAAAGAATTATTCTAATTTGTATCTGAAAATACAGTTTTAAAAGGGGCAGAGAGAGGGAAGCTGCCAAGTGGTACAAACCAAGTACCTTTATAAATGTATGAAAGAGAAAGGAGACAGGTCAGGACCAAATTAAATGCCCTCTGTAGCTTCAGACCAGTAAGGTTTATAATTGTTGCATTGGCATGAAATTCGATGAAGTAGACAAAATAAATGACTCCATTAAATACTGAGGGAATAATTAAATTATTCAATAAAATAAATATAAAATATAGGCTCCAAAAAGCGACTGGGGAAAAAAAAATCAAAGACTCCTGGTACCTTAAAAAAGTAACTGACAGAAGATAAATGGTCTATTCTCAATGAAGCAAGCAAGTCGCTTTTTTTTTCACTTGTTCTTTGGTTCATTACTCTCTTAACTCTAACAGTAAAACAGCATGGCATAAAGATCAAAAGACTTAAGGAACTAAAAGCACAGGGTATTGATTAACTTCACTTTGGAACTGTTCAACAGTTGGATAAGAAAAAAGACAATCTTACAAAAATTAATCTTCCCATAAAAATGTTTGAACCATTTTTTAGGAAATAAGTATTTCCAAAGTAACAAACTGTGCATATTTCCTGATGTATGCCACTAGCTTTCTTCTTCGAATAAGCAGGAAAAGTTAAGACTTGAGCTCCCAGAGTAGAGCTATACTGGGGCTTCAGAGAAATCATAAGCCAACTATTTGATTTTTGCAGTGCAATCGTTTTTGTATCTAAAATGTTTCAACAACAACAACAACAAAAAAAATGTTTCAACATATACCAACATATACCATGGAGATGTAAAATACCCAGAGATGTGTTATATGAAGTAACAGGTGGCAATATTAGTACTATGTAAAGGTATCTATCATCTATTCCATTTTAAATAGGATTCAATGCCTGGTAAGAACTCTTGCCTCCACTGAGATGCCCGGCTAAATTAAAACATCAAAAAGGGCCAAAAAGTGAACGTGACAGTGGATCTGTAATGTAACTTTGCACTATTCCATGTTGTTCTTTAGCCTACTTAATTTCACCTGGGTACCCAAGTCAACTGTACGCCTTTACCAAAGGCCAAACTGCCAAAACACATCATGATTCTCAAGAAGAATAAAACAAAGATAATCTAAAAATTCCTGACACTCAGAGAAACCACAGAATCAAAAGAAGAGCAGACACTACAGATTAAGGTTAAAAATGCTTAAAAAGATGAAGGCTGCAAAGAAAAATATTCCAGAGATTCAATGCCAATAAATATTTTAAAACATAAAGAGCAATCCATCATTAAGCCAAGAATTACAATGAGCTTTGTTGGTTAAGAGCAAGATGGAGAATTCACAAAATGGCAGGAGAAAGGGGGGAGTAAAGGGGGGGGGATCATAACCATATTCATTAGACCTAGTAAAATTAGGCTATGGGGTTAAAAGTCCTGAAGAATAGGGATCGTCTAAACTTTTGATAAAACTAAATTACTTCAAAGTGGAACAGCAGACAATCCAAATACTGGCTTAGGAGCGCTGAAATACACTCATATTTCTGGATGGAACACAATCCTATGAACAGTACCTGTGAGAAACAGTAATGAATACAGGTGAAGACAGTATTCTGGAACAAGCAAAACACAGCCATAACGGGTATCAACTCTAAACAGTTCCTAACAAAAGCATGAAAGACTATCAGACAGTTCCTTAAGGAAAATGATACATCTTTATCCACTCTTAAGGCAGACAGGAAAAAAAAAAGTTTAAATTTGCCATACAAGTATAATGCTATTACAATGAGTATCAGAAGAGAGATGAGTTTTCTCTAGCAATTTTGGTCTCAGACAAATACCCCAAAGTTACAATGCTCTGTGATCTGGTTTCAACTAGTAGTCTGTTCAATGTTTCATTTCTCCAGCTTCTCCAACTAGGAAATAACTTCATTTTGAGATATTTGAACTGTAGGAGAAAACAGGTGAAGAGCCTCTGCGTTTCTTTTTCCTGTTCTAAAATAGCAGTTAGCCTCGACTTTCAATTTCAAACAGTCAAATGTAGCTAAATAAAACTCACCACTAACCAAAACAAGGGGGGGAAAATCCTAGAAGAAAATGAGGTTGAATAACTCTCCAACTTTCACAGATTCAAAAGCACTTTTTAAGCCACCTCTTTCACTGCCGGGAAGTCCGGCTAAAAGGAACGCTACTGCAACTGGGTCCTCGGAAAACGAAAATGTACTTAAACAAATTCCTGCACAAGAAAGTGATATGAAGATCCACCAGAGATCACAGAAGAAATCTACCAGTCTTAGATCAAAGCAGCAGCAAAGTCCCGCCATTACAAACACCCAGAAGTCAAATTTCACGTTCCTCAGCCTCTTATTATTAAGCCTTGCTTTGGTTACTTGCAAACATTTCCCGACTTTCTAAATGTGTAATTAATGACATGGACTAGTTTGCCACTTTTTCAGAGATTAATTTCCAGATCTGGAGGAGGAGTAAAGATGGAAGGGAGGATAAGCTCTTGAAAGCCTATTTTTAGTAGTAATGTAATTATGCAGGTACTACACCACCTTAAAAACACATGCGCTAACAGCCAGTTTCCCTGTCTCTCAGGTGTGACTTAACAGACCTGCCAGCAAGAGCGGCCATGTGGTCTCTCCACAGTGTTAACTGAGTGGAAACTCTGGAATCAAAAAGGAAAGTAGTAACACATAGACTTTGAATAGCAGCTTCCCACTTCCCACTTGTAAGTTCATTGCAAGCTGTGATTTCGGCCAGGTAATTTCAAAAGTAGTATCCCCTTGATAAAAATGAAGCAAGGTATTTATGGATGTCACAATGACCTAAGACTCTGAAGAGGACAGGACTCTAGTTTACATACTTAGGTGTGCCAAGTATACTATTCAGTACATCTCCACTGTGTTAGAAAATTCTCGAAGGTAAGAATGCTCTCTGGTTCTGTTCTGCATACACAAGTCCTTCCCTCCTGACAAACCTGGGCTGTTTATGGGAAAAATGGTCAATTTTCCTTAGTCCACAGAGACTCTCCAGAGGATAACAAGTGTTGGCTCTGCTTTGTTTCATCAGATGATTACTTCTTAAGTAGGCTGAAGGCACTTAGAAGTTTTCTGACTGTCCTCAACTTCAACAAACAAATCTGGCTTATTTGTACATCTCCTTGTCATTTCTTTAATCCCACGGAATCCTGTTCTCAAATTCATGCTTGTAACGGAAGACTGTTCTTCAGTTCATGGTTGTCTTTCAAGATACCCAGATCCTATTGCCCCCACCCTGATAAATTTCATCTGCATCCACCTCAGCTCAAAGACTGGACAGTCACTTGGCCTGCAAGTGCTCACCCCTTAAACACAGGAGACTGAAGACCAGAGGCATTTTAAACTTTAATTTTGTTGAGTACAAGAAGAAAAACTCTACCATAGCTGTCTCCTGGAAAAAAGAAAAATACTCTCTTTGAGTCACTGTTAACATAGAACAGCAATTTCACGACTTGCAAAGAATGCTAAATGTGGTAAATTCCCAAAAGTGGTTATGCGTGATTCATCACTAACAAATGAGCAAAATTATTCTAATTGCATTATTACCTTATGGAAGCATTATACTGAGGTTTTTGGTTTTTTTTTTTTTTTTACAAAAATCTTGATTTCTATAGCAATCCTTTAAGCTATATAGCATTACCTCAATTTTATTAATAAGCCTGAGAATCAGAAGTAACTTTCTCAACACCATATTCTAGTAAGTGGTAGATCTACATTTTAAACAGATAACTATGCAGAACAGGTGCTAGAGTCCATTAATTTAGGTTTTAAAAAAAAGTAATTCAAGTGCCAAATCCACAGATAAAAATGGAGAAGGCTAGAGAGGAAAAAAACTGCCCTGTTAAAAAAAAAAATCCTGCTGTATTTCATTTTTTGGAACATTTCTCCTTCCCCACTGATCTCACAGGTGCTGTTTATGACAACACACACATCTGTAGGGGTGAGCTGACATACACAAGTAGGACAGCCTGAACCCTCTCCCTATATTTAGATCCTTCTGCTCAGCTCTTAATTGAATAATTTAATCAGGACCCTCTAGAAGGGAAACACATCCATATTCATCACAGGCATCAAAGGAAACATCTTTACAAGTTATATCCTTTTACAAACCAACATATGGTCTCACGCCATTCTCCCAATTGTTGAACTCCTCCTCTGGGAAGAGCATGGAATTTTATTTCTTTTTATCACTTGAAAAAATCACTTCCCTCCTAATTCAGTAAAACTGGGTGGAGGCCACTTCCTCCACAGGTGAGAGAAATAAAACTTGTTGATCTGTCATTGTCAGGAATTTTAAAGTTAACTATTTATTCTATGTACTTTCAAAATAGAAACAAAGGCAGACTAAGTCCAAAATAAGAAATCAGGGCACATGTCCCACACTTTTAAATAAAACACCTACAATTTTTCTGTCACCATAAGAGGTTTCTAAATGAGAAAACAAAAGCCCTTCACTTGAAGTGGAAAGAGGTAGGCTGGAACGGCAGCTCGCACTTAGAAGCTGAACTCTGAAAAAAACACCTCTCTGAGCTTCAATGTGCTTTTCCACAAAATTCTGATTCCACCACCTATTCTGCTGGGGTGTTACAAGGCGCAAATATGAACATGCAAAACTGATTGAAAATTACAACATGCTGAAAAATTTAATATATTTTATTAATACAACAGTTACACAAGTAAGGAACTTAATTTGAATACTCTGTACATACAAAAAACCCCGAAGTTTCTGCCCTAGTTTTGTCTGTTCCATCAAATTCTAACTTTATAAGAAAGAGAGAGAGAGAGGGAGGGAAGGAGCAGGGAGAGAAAAGCACTAGGGACATGGCACTGAACAAGAGAGTCAAAAGGCATATTTTTAAAAGTCTGTACCTTCATGAGACCTACATTCCAGTGGTCAGGGAAGGCCACACGAAGGGGTGACATTTGAAGAGAGGCCTAGAAAGGTGATGGGCTGAGCCACGGGGACAAGTGAGGCAGCTCACTGCGCAAGGGGATGGAGGCAAGGGGCAGGCGTGAGAGCGGAAGTGGACCAGGTAACGAGAGCAGACACACAGGGAGCCCACACTGGGAGCCAACCCAGGGACGTCTCAGCCTGCACTGTGAACAGACCTGGGACCACGGGGGAGATGTGAGCAGAGCTTGACAAGATGACCATGGGTGCCTGAAAGAATGGAACCTGGAAGTAGCAGGAGTGGTGATGGTTGTAGTAGTGGCACCAGCAAGAACAAGGGGGACCAATTAGGAAGCTATGGCATTTGTGGTTTGAGAGGGTCAAAGGTTTGGATCAGTGTGGTAGAACAGATCCTGGATATATTCTGATGGTATGGCCATGAACAAATACACTTTATTTTTAAAGTAAACAAAGAAAACAACCATAAAATTGTAGAAATCGGTTTGATTTTTAGACATGCAAATTCACATATTATGGAACTCTGAGGAGGAGTGTCTGAGGTGGGGTCAAAGGTCACTGGAGAAGCAGTCCAAGAATTATCACAGAAACAGTAGGGAGGGAGTAACGACTGGAAACTAAAATCTCTAGGGAAGAAGGTAAATGATGGGGACCGGGGCAGTAAAGCACTAATAAGGAAGGAAAGTGAGAGGTGCAATCTGACATGATATTCAAAGCTGGGTGTTCATTTCTTTTTTTTTTTTTTTAAGATTTTATTTATTCATTTGACAGAGAGAGAGAGAGGTCACAAGTAGGCAGAGCAGCAGGCAGAGACAGAGGGGGGAAGTAGGCTCCTGCCGAGCAGAGAGCCCAATGCGGGGCTCAATCCCAGGACCCTGAGATCATGACCTGAGCCAGAGGCTTAACCCACTGAGCCACCCAGGCGCCCCAAAGCTGGGTGTTTCTATGGAGGATGGAAGAACAGTGTGGTGGTGGCAATGAACAGGGCCCCCCTTCCAGGCACCATGGGACGAAGGCTGGGAGAGAGAACAGCCACACCTTGAGACAGCTGCAAGGGAAGCAACATCCTCAGATGAACACACACAAACAAATTCCTGTTCTAAATAACCCAGATGTCTAACAATAATGGAATAATTAAATAAATTATGATACATCTGACAATGACATAACTGTTAAAAAAGAAAAAAAGATAGACTTCCATGTCTAACAGTTCCAGAAAGAAAAACCATACCTTTAACTGTTCAGTTAGAAAAAAGTTGCAGACCAATATATACAGTATGGTTCCATTTCAAAAACACAAATAGAAACAAAAACTGTAAGGTATAACATGGGCATATTTTTAAAGGCTGGGAGGAAATGCACAAAACCAAGTAAGTGGTTCCCTCTAGGACTAAGCTGGAAGGAGGGGAGTGCAGAACATTTTTACTTAAAACTAATTATAATGTTTTCAATTTTAAAATCCCAATAATAAAAATAAATAAAAACTGAAGAGGGTAACATTTATTCTACATTGCTCTATAAGACAGTATTATGACCAAGAGGTGGCAAGATATATCTTTTAATAAAGGAAAAAATAATTGAAAGTGTTTCTGCACAGAGTGGAAATATCATTGCACTGGGATTTTTAAGAGAAATCTATTCCTGTATACAGAGTTGGAATATATGACTTAAGTCCAGGTGAATAGGATATGGATGGGAATGCACTTTTTTATTAAGCAATTCAGCCATATGATCAAAAAATTCAATTTTACAAAATGCATATTATAACAAAAAATCATTTTTCTTCCCATTCTAGTCCCTTAGTCCCCTTTCCATTAATAATTCAAATATCCCCAAACTTTTCAATGCATGAATTTCTCCCCCCCACCACCAAAAAATTTTGTATTACTCAAACATCTTCAAAAGCGATTTGGTCCTGTCACTTTTCCAGTACATAAATCTATTACTTGGAAGAATGAAATAATTTATAAAAATCAAAGTTTACACAATCACTGAAACAAACATTGACATTAGCCAGATTTCACTCTCCTACACATGACAATCAATGACAGCCTATTTTCGATCTGCCAAAAACTAGGCTGGATTTAGAAAGTCTGCTTGGTCACCTTGGAGAAAAAACTGAACAAAACAGTAGCAGCCATCTTCCAGAAGAGTACAAGCTCCCTCCTGCTAAGAGCTAAAAGAAGCAAATGCAACATCTCCCACTGGGTTAGAGGGAAAATGCTTTAGATATAAGCAAGCATAACCTACAGAAATAGATGAGCGCTGTACCATAAGTGTAGCTTTCTCTGCCTCAGTCACATGTTCAGTCCAGTCCTATCCATGAACTTTTCCATAGGGACTTAGTTACTAGTCAGAATGGAAACACGTAGTGAAGCTTTCAGAAGGCTTGAGAACCCAAATTCTCCTCCGTTAGACATTCAACTACTAAGAGAACTTTAGTTTTCACTAATTCACAACTTAATTGAATAAATTTCTTTAAGCGCTTACCACCAACATAAACCTGCAGTAGAAAGAAAATGAGTATGGTACACTTCCCACCACCACCAGGCTTAAAGTTAGGAAGTATGTCAGTGAGAGAAGGGAGAACTATCCTACAAGGACGACTGTGATAAGAGCCACACAACGTTTATCTAAGGGGGAATATACATAGAGGGAGAATGGCCAACAACTGTATTCTGTTTTCTTTGCCACGACTATATCTCACATGCATCCTGGGCTTTGTTATCTACTATACAATAAAAATACAAATTGAGTTCAACTGACTGTCAAGCAGTCACATCAGTAGGAACAATAAAATGGATAATCCAAAGCAGCCTTAATAGAAACTAACCTCTGTAGACATTTTTCCGAAGAAGACATACAGATGGCCAACAGGGACATGAAAAGATGCTCAACATCACTAAGCATCAGGGAAATGCAAATCAAACCACAATGAGATATCACTTAACAACACCAGTTAGAATGGCTTTTATCAAAGAATTGTCAAGACGGCAAGAAACAACAATTTTTGGCGAGGATATGGAGAAAAAGGAACCCTTGTGCACCGTTGATGGGAATGTAAATTGGTGTAGCCCCTATGGAAAAGAGCACGGAGTTTCCTCAAAAAATTAAGAATAAAAATACCATGTGTTCCAGCAATTCTATTACGGAGTACCTACCTGAAGAAAATGAAGACACTAATTCAAAAAGATATATGCATCCCTACGTGCACTGAAGCATTATTTACAATAGCCGAGATATGGAAGCAACCTGTGTCCAATTACAGATGAATGGCAAGAGGATGTGGTACACACAGACACACATGCACACACACACGCAAATACACACAGAAATACTACACAGCCATTAGAAAACAATGAAATTCTGCCATTTGTGACAACACAGATAGCCCTTCAGGGTATTATCCCAAGTGAAATAAGCCAGCTGGAGAAAGACAAATACCGCAAGATGTCATTTATGTGTAGAATTCTAAAAAACAAAACAAACAAAACAAAACCCAGACTCACAGACATAGAGAATAGACTGGTAGTTGCCAAAAGGGAGAAAGGTTGGAAGGGGGCAAAATGGGTGAAAGGCTCTAAGAAGTCCAGACTTCCACTTATAAAACAAATAAATCATGAGGATGTAATATACAGCATCACAGATAGAGTCAATAATATAGTATTAGCTTTGTAAGGTGACAGATGGTAACCAGGCTTACTGTGGTGACCATTCACAATGTAAACAAATGTCAAATCACTATGCTGTATACCTGAAGCTAACTTAATATTGTACATCAATTGTACTGCAATGAATTTTTAAAAAATTAACCTGTTTTTTGAATGTATGATGCTCTTTCAAAGAAAGATTTTATGTCTGTATCAGTTTGCTTACAATATTAAATACTGATATTGTTTACACTAGTATTTTATACCCTGAGAACACAGCAAATTCTCAAGACATGCCTGTTCAAGATTCAAATACTGCTGTGGAAAATCTCTAAGTGGATGAAGCAATCAGTTAACTAGAATGGTTTTATTATATTATAAACACAAAAGCAAACAAATTTTATCATATAAATCTCTCCTCCTCTTGAAATTCTTACTGTAGACAAGAAACAGCCTTCATTGAACAACTGAAACACACCAATTTGAAGACTCAACAAACTCTCATCACCATCACGACCAACTTCAAAGACAGGGAGTTGTTGCACACATGGTTCAATGGGTGCCATCATAGGAGCACATCTATGGTCTCCACCAATTTTCAGCAGAGCTCAGGTATTCAAAAAGAATTAAAAATCATCCTCATGATATACCACCATCACCATCACCACCACTACTCACAGTGAAACACCAACTGCTGTTCTGACACTTTATACCTATTGACTCCTGTAATCCTTACAAGAATCCTGAAAGGACTATTTCAGAGATGATGAAGCAGAGGTATGGAAAGGCTAAGGAGTTTGCCAAGGCAACCAGTCCACCACCCTGCCCCTCCTAAATAACCTCGTCCCGGGTCTCATGCATAAAGCAGAAAGACAGGTAAGCAGGGATTGGTTCATAATTTTATTTTAAACCCTTCAATCCTTCCCTTCCCAACTTATTTTTATTTTCATTGTTCTTTCCTTCTTGGTAACTTCCCACTTTCCTAGAATATGGGAAAAACCAAGAATTTTATCAGGGCAGCAATGACAAAATTAAGTTCATTTTAACTTAAAGAGGCCAAAATAAGGACAAGAAGTCATAAGCTATAACAAGACATAAGGAAATTGCACCATGGCTTCACACCAACAGACCATATATGTGTTCAACTCTTAACATTCTTTTAAGTCTGTGGAACATTAAAATTAAGCTCCTTTTAAGAAATGACTTTTCTTTATATTCCCACTGACTATTCTTAGGGTTCTTCACCAAAAACATAAACAGATCAAAACAAAATTATGGCTTATATTTTTTTAAGGCAATACTTTTCCACTCAAGCAAATGTAGAGATGGAGAAAATTTTAAGTATCCGTAAAATATTAAAATATTCCTTTTAATGGTTAACGCACAGCTGACAGTCACAATGTTATCTACACATAACGACAAAAACTAATAGTCTGAACTCTGGGTTCAGTGGGTGAGGGAATGAGCAGCAGGAGGAAGATAAAGCAAACCGTGTACTGGTATGGCAGAAACATCGGCTGGGGGTACCATGGCTTCAAACTTTACCTGCCTTCTAACCCCCCTCTTCATGCTCTTCGGCAGGGTCTCTCAGTCTTAGCATCATGGACTGTCAACAGGATTGATGCCCTCTACCTACTGGATGCTGGTAGAACCACTCTTGTCCTGCCTCCCCTTCTTGTGACAACCCAGAATTTCTCCAGACCTTGGCGGATGAACTGCTGCTCTACTCCTCTACACGTTCCTCGCCTTTTCTCCTTGTAGTCTAAGTGCTTCAGAACTCAACACCTCTTTTTAGCTCCACCTCTAGACACTAGGACACAAGGAACTGCTGATCTCTTCAAGGACAGACAAGAAAAGAAGTCAAGCACACATGTCCTTTTTTCCTCTCTCTTCTTCTCCTCAAACAAAAAAAAAAAGCAGAGACAGGAGAGCCTGGGTGGCTGCTGGTGGTGTCTGACCCTTGATCTCAGCTTGGGTTGTAATCGCAGGGTCCTGGGATTGAGCCATGGCTGTGCTCAGCAGGGAGTCTCCTTGAGCTTCTCTCTCTCCCTCTGCCCCGGTCCCCACTTGTGCACGCACACGCTAATATAAATAAATAAATCTTTTAAAAAAAGGGGGGGCAGGAACAAAACAATCAATTATCAGAATTAACCAGTATGGCTTGAGCACCTACGACAGGTATCATACAGGGCCAAGTGCTGCTAGGTATAAAAGACATAGTTCATACCCACAACGAACTTTAATCAAAATGAAAAAATTCACTCATCAAGTACCTACTGTGTGTCAGGCCAGAAGTTCTTAATGCTGGTGGACATTAAACTTGCCTGTAATAATTGTATAAAAGCTCTCCACCATAACCCTTGAAAAGAATCCCCTCGCAGCAGGCCCATGGATTTCTGCAGTGGTTGTTCAAGGGATTTTGATGGACAGGCCGGGGAAGACAATCGTGCAATCATAAAGACGCTGCCCCTTAACCCCAAATAACTCGGTCTAAAGGGGTAATAAGATAACCATAATAAAGGCTATTAAAACAAAAGCTAGACTAGACAAGCTGATTTGTACTGATCATCAAAGTTACAAGATTTTTAGTGCAAGTCTAACATTTACGGCCACTGGTTCAACCTTGTCAACTGTACAGGACATGCCTTATGAAGTGAACACACTTGAAAACCACAGAAGGGCAGGAAGAAAGAGCTCTACCAACTGCATCAGCTTGCTTTCTCAATCCCTCGATTTTAAAGGCTATCCCAGTTATAAGGGAAACACCTTCAAACCAGGAATATGTAACATTAGTAATGCTGGCTTGTTATTTAACTTTTCTTATTGTGGTCTCTTACTGGTAAGATTGCTTCTTCGAGGCAGAAACTCAAGTATACATTTCTCTGTCCCTCCCCCAGATACAGCAGAAACCCAGCAGGGGTGTACAAGTCACTAGCTGAAATGATTCATGCTTAACACAAGGCAGAACCCCACAGTGAGGATGTACCTTCTTAAAGGAGCCCTTCCCAAAATACAAATTAACATCTCAGCCTGCACAATTTGACAAAACTCTTCAGTGTTTAAATGCAAATAAAAGCTACAAATACAGTTTGTGTGCCAATCATCTGGATGTTAATCAAGTTAATTTTGTTCACAGTTAACAGGAAAACATGTAAAGCCAACCCAACATCCCCTCAAGCTCGAACAGACTAAATGGAAATCCTGAGCACACAAACAAGAACACAAGGAAAATAAAGACAGTGTTATTAATCATGCCAGACTGCAAAGCCAGCAACGGACAAGAAGCAAAACAGGAAGCTGTAACAGATGAGACGGCAGGCCATATACAATCTGCCATCCTGGGTTCCAGCAGGGGCTAACTGCTAACGCAACATGTGCTGCCTTATTATTCCTCTTCGCGAAAATCTACAGTCTCTGATAAAATTAAGACCCATTTTCCAGCGGGGAGCGGTCACCTTCCCTCTCCCGCTCAGCTTTTAGAGAGTCTGAGGCTGACCAAGGCATATCAGCTCAGGGTTCCTACTCACAGTCACTCACTCAGAAAAACGAGGGAATGGGTACCAGGCCAAGTGGTATCTGTAAGTGACATTTCAAAGTCTTCCCCCACCAACTTCAAAATGTTCACAGATCATCTAAGGGGTGCCTGCCAGCTCAGTCGTAGAGCATGAGATTCTTAATATTGGGATTGTGAGTTCAAGCCCCACACTGGGTGTAGAGATGACTTTAAAAAAATAAAAAATCTAAAAGAAAGGAGATGGTGAAGCAGAAAATGGTGACAAATAATTCTACTCTGTCTAGCAGCTCAGTAAGAACTCCCTTAATGCCGAGGTAAGACTGAGTATGCTTCAGTCAGGTATGGACCTCAGCCGCAAGCAGCAGATAACTCCCTTATGGACAGCACATGAGAAGCCTTTTTTTTACACCCATGATCCCTGTTACCCTTAAGAGAAAATCTGGGAAAGTAAATGCTAATGCCTTTTTAAATTATTTTCATTTTCTAAGAATTTCTACTACACGAGAGAACTTTTCTCACTTTGATACCTTACAAACTATTCCATTTCAGTAATCAAAACCATATTCCAAGACCACCACCATGTCTCCTATGAGTAAGAAAATGCCACTGTAAACACAATCTAATGCTGCAACCCAGGCAGGAGAGAAAGAGGCCCATTTCGTCATACTCTATGAAGTACTGGTGCCTCTCAGGTTCATCAATCATGTCAGTTGACTGAGAAACTGCATATAAATGATAACCCCTAATGGGCTGGGAACACCTCACCTTCTTCCCAGACTCTGACCCCAAAATCATGTCATGGAGGGGAGCAGAGTATGATCAAGGAAATAAGATGGAGAAGCCCTGTCTCTTGTGACTCTGGCTTATATATACCATGTACCTCCCAGTAACTCCGGCTTTGCTTAGGCACAGCCGGGAAATTCTAGCTTCAGTGACAAAAACCCAGCTTAACACAATAAAGTAAAAGACATCATCCCTATTCCAGCGAGGAATCTGACCAGAACACAGGAGAACATTTTTTATTAGTAGCTAGCATTTCATGTATTTTTTCATTGTCTGTTCATGTCCTTTACCAATCTTGTTTTTTAGGGGTGCTATTTTCCTATTGATTTTAGAAGTTTCTTACATAGAACAATAACTTGCTGCAAAGATGTTACCTAAAAGGTCGTTACTTGTAAGTCCATGTTTAGCTATTTGTATGCATTTGGCCACATAAATGCTGTCAAATCTATAAAATTTTCCTTTATGGTTTCTGCCTTCCACATTTAAAAGAGCTCTACAGCTGGCTATTAATTACCCCCTCCTGTCTCTTGATGAAATGGCACAAATCAATCTCCCCCTTTCCTTCTGACACTATGACAAGAAACCATGCCAGAATCTTTCTACACTGAGTGTGTATTACTCCATTGGAAAAAAAAAAAAAAAAAGTAACACTAATGAATGCTATAAAAAAAGCCACAGATAAATTTGAATACTTATCTTTAAAAGCTCTGGACAATTTAAGTAACTTCTTTAAATCATTAAAGGACATCCTTCTTAGTTCAATTACTGTATTTTTCTCAAAAACCTTCATCTACAATTGTCAGGGAAATGCTCCATCTACAAATTCCCAAACTTGATATTTCACAATTTCATTACCAGGATTCCCATTGCTTAACTGTTCTCAATTCATTTAAGTCCATTAGACTTCTTATAACCTATGACCCCTTATCTAGATTAGATTCAATACTGCTCTCATTAACATTCTAGACTCTACAATCACATTGATTTTTATAAACAGCTAGCGTTTTCTGCATGTTTACTATGCACCAAATCCTATACTGAGCATAAAATGCAATAAAATGCACCTCCCCTCTCCCGGACTTTAACACCTCTGAAACCAGGAACTTTACAATCAGTGGTAAGTCCTATCTAACTGATGTTTTTTTTCCCCTCAAGTAGCACATGAAATAGTGCACTGAAATAATCAGCAGCATCTTAATTAGATGAAATATGAAAGTAAAACTCATTTCATCTTACTATCAGTCCTGAGGCTAATACTACTATCTCTATTTTTCAGATGAGGAAAAGCGAGACACCAAAGTGAACGGTAGCTTCCCCCAAAGTTATAAAAAGCAAGTAAGTGATGGGGCTTAGACTTCAACCCAGGCAATCTGACTCTAGAGCCTCATGTCTTAACTGATTTCTATGCCTGGGCCAGAATCATCTTTACCAACAACATTTCTCTCCAATCTTACTATCAGGCCATGAAGCTATCCCAGAAAGTAACAATTACCTAATCCACAGCCACATCAAACTTCCCACCAGGCTCTGCCCTTGCTGGTTAGACTCTCAATTCTCTATAGACTCCCTGGCACACTACCAACAATGGTTCTTTCAAAACTTCTTCACTGTTCTCAAACTCCCTCCCATTTGCCGAGTCACCCACGTTACTATCCCAGTAAGGGACTCGTCTCCCACACTAATGGGAAAGGCAGCGCAAGCTGGTACAAGTTCTGCCATCTCCTTTCTTCTAACTTGGACCCCATTCTGCTTCTCTCTCGGACAACTCTCCCTCCTTTTCAAGGTTAATATTTTGTCACCTGTGCTCTAGGTCAATAACTCCATCATCTTTAATTGCTCTCTATTAACTTCTTTCCTCCAACCTTTGGAATCAAAGAGATCACACCTACCTTTGAAATATAAGTCACTCAAAAAAAAAAAAAAAGAAAGAAATATAAGTCACTCAAGGACACCTGAGAATCTAGTTCTCATTTCTTAATATGCTCTGTGTCTCTTCACATCTGTATTCACCTGATTACCCCAACCTTTTCTCCTTCATCATCCAACATTTTCCCACTCTGAACCTACTTCTGGAATCTCTCTTCCCCATGATTTCTGGTTTCACTTCTCCTCTGACCCCACATCTTTCTTCCAATTTCTTCTTCCATCCACTTTAAATATGCCTCTTCCTTCTACTAATTCCAGTTGTGGACTTCAATGGAAGACTCAGCCCACCAGCTCTTTCCTCTCCATGGTCCTCTCAGAATACATATCCACTCTTGGAAGTTCAACCGTCATTTCCCAGAGATGACTCCTAAGAATCTATTTGTGAAGCTTGGAGCCATTCCCTAGGCTTTGGTTATGTATCTCCACCTTGCCAGTAGGATACTTCTACTTAGATACTCCACCTTAATTTGACATGTCAATTCAATCTTTATTCCCTCTACAACCAGTTCTTCCCTATTCTTAAGACTTTATTAATTTTCCAGCCACTCAGGTTGGAAACAAGAATACTCCCTGACTCCTCTCTCTCATTACTTTACAGCCAAACAACCACCAACTGTTTATTTGCTCACAAAACCCATCCCATAGTCACATAGGTAACTCAAATAGCTTTCCTGTTTATGTCTTTGCATGCAGGCCCTACCTTCTCCAATCTACACTGTTATTCACCTTCAGTGACTTCCCAATGCTTCCTTATTCTGGCACTGGAAGGTACTCAAACTCTCACCCCAACTTAACCTTTCTGAGCATGTCCTCCCCCTTACCACACTGAGCCCCACTGGGAATACCCACTGTGGTGAAGCAGGGCTTCTCACTTAGCCTCTAAATCTGTGTTATCCAATATGAGAGCCACAGGATAAACATAGTTATGTTTAAATATAATGTAATTAAAATTAAAAAATGCAACTCCCTTCCGTTGCGCTGGCCACATTTTAAGTGTCACTAGGGCTAGTGGCTATTATATGGGACAGTGTAGATCCAGACATCTCCATCCCTGCATAAAGTTCTGTTGGGACAGTGCTGCTGTAAAGATCCTCAACACCATGCTCAAGCTCCCTGGTCTTCCATACCACTACTCTGCCTAGCATGTTTCTCCCTTCTCTCTATGCAAATCCACATATCCTTCCATGCCACAGCGGTCCTCATGTGAGCTGTCTGCACAACTTCCTCCTATATGATCTTGTAACAATTCTTGCAATGTTGTTCTATTTAATTTTTCATTTTTGTGCGTATTCTAATTATTGGACCACTCAGAACCAGTAAGTATTCAAGGGAATAAATGAAGCATATACTCACTATAATACTGCATCAAAATTATCAAATTAATGGTATACATAATATCCCTCTTCCATTAAAAAGACATGTTTTCTTTCAATCTAAACAAACAGAAGATCATGTATTTACCTAACTAAACGACTTAATTTAATGCCTAATTATAATACTTGAAAGATAATTAGTTCCCCCCTTTTTTTTTCTTGTGGTGTTTGTAACTGAAAGGAAAAAAAACCTTAAAGGTCTGAAATACTTCCACTTTGCATAAGCACACCGCAAAGAAACCACAAAAGATAGACAAGGAAAGGAAAATGAATGAACAGTTTGAGTAACCATACCCTAACCATCTGAGATTATAGCAAAAAATATCTATAGTACGGCTACCCTAAAATTAAGGAGAAACTACAAATAAAGCATTTAAAAATTATGTATATAAATATATTTTTGAATCAATAGCTAGACATCTCTATCCCCCTCTTTGCAAATATGACATAGTAAATATTTATTTATATTCTGAGCTCAACAGCGTCTAGATGGATAATTAACTGCCATGTGTGTGTGTATTCTTTCTTTATTTTATTTTTTTAAAGGTTTTATTTATTTATTTGACAGAGAGAGATCACAAGTAGGCAGAGAGGCAGGCAGAGAGAGAGGGGGAAGCAGGCTCCCTGCTGAGCAGAGAGCTCGATGTGGGGCTCGATCCCAGGACTCTGGGATCATGACCTGAGCTGAAAGCAGAGGCTTTAACCCACTGAGCCACCCAGGCGCCCCTGTATTCTTTCTTTAAATTCAAGGGTATGTCTCAAGAAAATTAGGTAAGAAACCAATCCACCACACCTTAGATCTGGGTTCTTAATGAAGGAACAAGGCTCCTTATCTGAATATTAGAACTGAGCAGAGATTTGGGGGAAATGGCCAGGTATGGATTCCTTCAAACCTTCAAAAGCTGGATGCTTTATTTTCAAGAGGGAGTCTTGATCTGAGTTCCGAATGGAGCTTGTAACAAAAACTATGAAGATGTAAAACCACTCAAACACTGCAGTTCCTAGTATCTTCCTAAAACTCTGATGTGATCACTGGAGTTGAACTATTTATGAAAGTCTTGGATTTTTCTCTGAAAAATAGCCTCTCTTACATAAATGAATGTTCTACAGAGCCTGTTCCTTTCTGCAAATCAGGCAGCAGTAGTTGTAAAATGTTACTTTTTTTACGTGATAGGACTTGTTGTACATCTCTAAAATTGACTCCATCTTAATAATGCATACCAAAATAAAGATTTTAATTTAGATTTTAAGTAATTACATTCATGCTACTAGCTTTGCCTTTTTTTTTTTTTTGGGAAGTTACTCCAGAGTAGTGTTAAAAATTCTTCAGGTATTTTTGCTGCAAATCAGAGGACAGATCACCACTATTTGCACTACCAGGTAATAGCAGAAAAGGAATATAAAGAGCCAAGAGATTTCAGTTTAGAAGAAAAAGGCAATACCCTTATTTGTTATCAAAGTATCCCTTGCTAATCTTGGCACAAAAAGTAAAACCAGAGCTTCCAAGTTGTTAGAACACATCGACGTGCTAGGAGAGTGGTAAACCTGGAAAGGAAGTGGAAGCTGGGCACTCCTTCCCCTATGCACTTCTGCTTTCTGCTATTCCTGAGCTGAATCCTTTATAAGAAACCGGCAGTCTGGTATAGAAAGAGAGGAGGAGAAAAAGAAAGAATGAACAGTAAAACCACATACAGAAGTAGCATTACAGAAAGCACCTCATCAGTCTCATTTTGTGACTTAATATCGAATTCCTCTATCTCTTTGTAGGTATATTATCCTTCTTGACCTCAGACCTTTCCAATTCTCTCCCTAATACCCCCTAGCTCCTTCCTTAAATACTCCAAACATTAGCTTTCGGTTAAGAATATGATTTGCTTTTGAGAGTCAGGAGAGAAAATTTGTATAGCAGAATTGCCTGATTTAATTTGATCTTGGTACAATCTTGGATCTCCCATTTTCTACCCAAGGTCCCATTGATTAAATGAGACACAGAGCTTTCTTTTCCATCTCTAAGATTTAAAAAAAAAAAAAAAACCAATTTCAATCTGTAAAAAACATCTCTCTGAGGTTATCAGACTTGATTCCTATTCAGCTTAATGTTAGGTACAAAAAAGTTGATGCCATGCCAAAAATTATCCTTTCCTCCCCTCCCCAAATTACACTGGATATGCTCAGAGCATAACCTTAGGAACACAATGAACAGAGCAGGAGGGGATAAACAAATGAGAACTCAACAACTCTAAGAGTGCTCCAGGTTCTGGCTTTCCCTCTTCTAGTCACTTTGGTGGGTGACTCTAGGCAAGTTGGCTATCTTCTCTGGGCCTCAGACCACACAGTTTGATATGAACCAGTGGGATAAGAAAATCTTCAAAACAGCTTTTAACACTAAATATTTCTATTCTCTACGAAGGAAATTACACATCTTAATGTTTATGAACACACTTGGCAAGGCTGTCCCATGGATGTCCCTCACCTGAAATATCATGCAATTTGGGTACTTGTGTATACAAGCTCACCAGGGCATATAAACATTTTTGGATTGGAGGATCTTTGGATTGGAGGATGGAATGAGCTGATATTGGATCCATGGTTCCTTCAGATTCTTAAACGGCCTGACCCAATAAATAATTAATTTTTAAAAAGGGGTTTAGGATAACTGCAAGACCACACAAAAGTAGACATTAAATGTGGAAAAAAATTTCTAAGACTTCCCCTGAACTATTTTCATCTTAAAGCATAGTATCTAACAACTAAGGGAAGACTAATATTGACGAGATAAACTGAACTGCTAGAACTTTTCTCTTTGCTACCATCAGCCTGTGATAGTACAAGAAAAACACAAGGTGAAAGTAGCAGGGATTATCCAGAAAAGCAGAGATGAATATAATTCAGCATTGAAATGCATTATTTTTGTCAGATTTACTCTTCCAATCATATTCTGCTTAAATATGTATAATGTAAACATTATGTTTCTTCTAAAGCACTCAAAAGAAGACAGCACCAGAAGACAGCCCAGAAAAGCAAAACAGAGGGCAAATCTGTCCAAAAGCCTAAAAAGTAAGTCGTCGTGTCCATACTGGAATAGTAAAACCCAGCAGAACAATGCTTATTTGAATATTCTCAACAGAAAAAGTTTACATATAAATTAGCCTATATATACATAGTTATGTATGTTTACATACATATATATTTATATATATATAGTTAAAAAGTGCTAGAGTCAGACTGCCTGTTCATATCCCAGCTAAGATTATAAATCATAATCACTTACTAGTTATGTAGCCTGAGGCAAGACACTGAATCACTCTGAACTCAAGTTTCTTTGCCTGTAAAATGTGATAACAACAGTACTTAGGTAAGTTTTGGGGGCTTAAATAAGGTATAAGTATTAAAAATAAGCATATAAGAAAAACCCAGAAAAATATTAACTACATTCTAAATCAAATTAGTGTCTATGATAAATATGATCCAGAGAAGAATCAATCTCATTTGATCTGGTACTTTCAATTATCACTTCCAAACTGTTTTTTATTTTATCAAGAGCAACTAGTAGGTGGAAAAAAAAAAATGAAACATCCCTTTCTTTTCCTCACCCCACAAAGTCATTGGAAGTGGTAAGCGGAGAAGTAGCTGCAAGAGGAGTAGAAAGGAAAAGCAGAAGTAAAGGTCCTAGAGTAGCACTGCCCAGCACATCCTTCTGTGATAATGGAAATATACACTGTCCAATATGGTAGCTCCTAGCCACATGTGGCTAGTGCTACTGAGAAGATGAATGTCAGTTTCACTCACATTAAAATCCCCCTATGTAGCTATAGCTACCTTACTGGACAGTACCTCCCGAGATGACCCATAAACTGAATAAAGATTGCAGAAATTTCAGCAAAAAACAAGAGTCTTCTTTTCCAAAACTGATCATACATTCAATTCAAATTTCTTTGCTTTCAGTGGAGACCTGGTAACAGTGACTAGTTAAAGAAATAACATGCCAGCTGATCCATCAATATAGTGCAGCTCAGTGCTAATGAAAGGATCAGAGATAAGAAGCATGTGGTCCTCTGATATTCTAGAAGGTCCCTAAGGCCATGTTAAATTCAAGCTCACATGCAGCCTGATTCAGTACGCAGGATCAGAGCTGTAAAGGTCCTTATCAGACCCCCAGTGCATCTGTCTCTCCACAGCCAAATAGAAAATTCCTTAGACAATGCAGACTGAACATCCTTTCGTTTATCTTCAGTTTCTTCAGAAATTCAGAGTTCTGTAAGCATTTCCCTCTTTCAGAAACACTAGCGTTCCTGGGCAGCTCAGCTTTTCCGCTATAAACAAAATCCATGTACCACCCATATCTGAAGTATAACGCCAGACTCCTGCTTAGCTGCCCCTGTAATATGGTTTAATTATGATGACTGAACTAATAGGCTGACATCATAGACTTTTACAGGCTGACCCCATGTCATCCTGATGTATCATTTTGCACCAGTTCAGTGCTGTAAATCAATTTAAGATCTCAAGCAGGTTGAAAAGGCTGGTAATGATGCTTTCTCTGCTGTCTCTGGAGACTCTACATTATACACAACTTACATTATTTATAAAGCCTCAATGATGCCTCCATTAGCCTTGTAAGAGTACACAAATGAGATCTTTTATACACACACAACTTGGCCTTGATTATGTAGGCGACTACAGCTTAAATATAGTCATCTAATTACACCTCAGTTTCTTCTTTTTCCTATCTAACCAAGACATTAAATTTTATCTCTAACCCAGAATTACTATAAATCAAAATCACAAACTGAAATTTAGTTTTTAACATTTATTGTTAAATGATTAACTTAATGTTTTAATGAACTTAGTAGGAAAAAATTATTTAAATTGGTTAAGTAAGAGGTTAACATTTTTAATTGCCTAAAAATGGTCATTTCTCTAAAATGCAAAGGTCATCAGTTCTTCAAGGGTATAAAACCAATGGACGCTGCAAAAAGGAAAAATGTATTTAGTTACACACCTATGGTTGGAGGGGTCAAAAATAAATCAAGGACAAATCCCTACCCTCAGAAGAAACCCGATCCTGCCTGTATTCTCCAGAGGCTCACGCATCACCCACCTCTAGAAAATCATCTCTCATGACCCTGGTTACAGTTTCTTAAGAACTGCAATATCACACAAATGTACACCACCTGCAGACAAATATCAAATAACTGCAAATGGGAAAGAGGGAGGGAGAGAGGAGCACAAACACCTTAAGCAGTCCAGCGCACTTAGGCCTGGCACCTACATCAGAATAACAATGATGCAAAATATTTCTACTACTTGAAAATGCTGGGGCCCAGGACATGGGTCCTGCCTTGATTTTTTTTTTTTTTAAATAGTGGTTCCAATACAGCTCAGCTACCTCCCATAAAACGTAAAGTGGTAATTATAAACAAGATGAAAAGTCAACATGGGCAGAGAACAGTTTCCTCATTGTGTTACTGAAAGTAGGCATGTTATCCACCACAGGCTATTAGAGCAAGAAATGTTCTGAAATGAAGGCATTCTGTGATTTAGGTGCCAAGAGTTCCAGCAACAGGATGACATACCGAAATCATGCAACTTCTGTACCACTGCACATACTTTGGAACTTGAGATGCACTGGAAAGAACAGAACAGGAGGAGAAAGAAAAAGACCGGTTGCCCCAGCACTCACGAAACCGATGCCTTCTCAAGGAGATGGTGCTGAGACGCGCTTGGATGTCCAGAAGAGAAGCGTCTCACTATCCTGCACCGCAGACTGAAAAATCGTAAGCGCCTCGGAATAAACAAAAGCCGCAGCTACTGTCGTCGTAAGATCCGGCAGGCATTCGTTCCTCCTCCCTCCCCAAGAACATCAAGGAAACGTCCTCCCTTCCAGCCTACTTGTATATTAAGCAACTAGAAAAACAAGCCCACGTCTGTGTCTCTCACACCCACGCCCCCGACCTTCCTGCGGCAACCACCCCGAGAAGCACTAACAAAGACAGCGGAGTAAATGAACAGTTGTTCAACAGCGAACTCACAAATACACATGCAGTGAGGCAATCGAATCCGGGAAAGGGAAAGGAATGAGACGACACTTGGGAGACGCACGGGGTGTAGGCGGAAGAGAGGGGGAAAAAAGTACGCGCCGCCGCCGCCAAGCCTTTGAATAAATTAGAGGGAATTTCGGTACCGAACTTTCCTTGACCTCGACCCCCAAGAGGCCCGTGGGGGCCGAGAAAGGTCCCCGTCTGGGATGTGGAGGGGCGCAGGACACCGGTGTCCCCCTCGTGCCAGACCCGCTCCGCGAGGCGCCGACCGCGGAGAGGGCAGCGCCCGCCGCTGTCCTCCAACTCCCGCAAGGGTCGCCCGGGCCGGCGCGGGACACAATGGGCCGGCGGGCAACGCGGACGGGCCTCGGCCCGGCTGCGGAAAGGGAAAGAGAAACAGGGAACGGGCGGAGGGGGAGGGACGGAGGGCGGGGAGGCCCGGCCGCAGCCAGGGCTGGAGGCGAGGCTCGGGGCCGAGGAGCGCGGCTTCCCCGCCGCAGACCCAACAAAGACGCGAGGGGAACCCGGGCCGAAACCTGCCGAGCCGGCTGGGCGCCAGAGCAGGAGGAGGTGGCAGGTTCGCTCCTCGGAGCGGCAGGGAGGCGCCATCATGGGGGGGGGGGGTCCCCCGGTCCGCCCCACGCGGGGAAGAGCTCCCTCCCCACCGCGGCCCGCGTCACCGGCCCCGCACAACCGCGGCAGCCCCGCGGGCCCGCGCTTGCCCCACAAGAGACGGCGGCGGCGCTGGGAAGCCCTAGGCGCCGAGGGAGGGCGGGGACGCGGCAAAGGAGAAAGTTGGGTTCGGGTCTGTTTCGTTTTACCGGGTTGGCGGCGCGCCCGTCCGCGCGGGCGCACGAGTGGCCGGACGAGCGGGGTCCCGCGGCCCCGGTCCGGCCGGCGGGGCGCTGCGCTCGCAAAGTGCCTCCCCGCGCCTCGGCCCGGGCTGAGCCGCTCGGCCTCTCCTTCCTCCTCCCGCCCGCCCGCTCGCTCCCGGAGCCTGGATTGATCTGGTCGCGCTGGCGTCAGGGAGTCGGAGCCGCCCAGCCTCCACTCCCCGGCTGCCAATACCCGGCGCTCGCCCGCCCGCACGCTCACTCGCTCGCTCACACGCGCACCCGCGCGCCGCCGCCGCCGCCGCCGCCGCCGCCGCCGCGCGACCAGGGATCCTCTCCAAATTCCCGGCCGGCTAGCGCGAGCGAGCGCGGGGCCCTGGCCAGCCACCTCCCCCCACCCCCGCCTCGGCCCCACGCCCCATTTATTCCGGGGAGAAAAAAAAACTTTCCTCCCCTGCTTCCTTTAGTCCCGCTGGAGCGGGCTTGGTGCATTATCCTCAAATGAGGTTCGGGGTTCAGTATCTATTTTCCGAACTGCTCATCACTCGTCTACCGCGCCCTCCGAACCGGATCTTTAAACGCGGAGTGCGTTTTTGACAATTATCTTTCGAGGTTCTCCTTTCTATGACTAGTTTCCGTTGCCCTTCACTAACTTTCTGGTGTTTTGCGAGCCCCAGAAGTTGCATGGACCCAGAATTGGAGAGTTTAGTACTATTGCATGTGCTTATACCAAAACCCGAATCAATATTATGTGTTTTGTGTCAGTTCAGTATCTAATGATTCAAGTAGGTAACCTAGTTGTTCCAAATAATGACAGATGCCACAACGGAACTCAATTTTTGATCCCATTTCTACAATCTTTTATATGACACCAACCCCCCAAAATAAGAACAAGCTGGCTCTCATCTAACCTAATCTGCATAGACATTGAACATATCTTTTGGTAAGAATTAATTTTTCTCTTGGCTAGCTATCTGGAAGCTGGCATGAAATCTTGGATAATCACCATAATGTTGAGTTATATTTAGAGAGGAATAATTACTCTGAGGAATAAATTTCTCATGAACCCAAAGAATCATTACCATCCGTATAAAGAAAATATCGAGGAGGGAAGTTAATAGTACTCTCCAATTGTTCATGGACCTTTCCATGTCCACATTCTATTTTAAATTCTTATTTCTTTTTCTTTCTTTCTTTTTTTTTTTTTTTTTTTTAGATTTTGTTTCTTTATTTGACAGACAGAAATCACAAGTAGGCAGTGAGGCAGGCAGAGAGAGAGAGGAGGAAGCAGGCTCTCCATTGAGCAGAGAGCCAGATATGGGGCTTGGATCCCAAGAGCCTGGGATCATGACCCTGGGATCATAGCCTGAGCCGAAGGTAGAGGCTTTAACCCACTGAGTCACCCAGATGCCCCAATTCTTATTTCTTAATATTTCTGCATTCCATGTTTAATGATTCAAAGGAAATACAACAAATCCCATAAAACACATAAAATACCATTTGTAAATTACAGATTGGAGTACTTCAGTTTATTTCTCTATTAAACTATTTGAGCACTTCCTGGTCAAATCCTGGACCTCATCTTATTTTCCCTAAAAGCAGCATTTGACACAGTTCGTCATTCTCTGCTCCTTGGAATAACAGCTGGAGTGAGCCTTGTGAAATGCCACTTAGATCAGGTCACTCCTCTGCTCAAAACCCTTCCCTGGTAACTAGAATGTGCTGTATGCACAATGGAACATTATTCAGTCATTAAAAAGAATGAAATACTGGCACAGGCTGCATGAATGAACCTTGAACAAAGACCACGTATTTATTGGATGCTTCCATTTCTATGAATTTCCAGAATAGGCCTGTCTCTAGAGCCAGAAAGTAGAATGGTGGTTATCTATGTTTTGGGGGAGTAGGGAAGTTGGGGAGGAGAGGTAGCTAAGGGTTACAGAGTTTCTTTTGGGGGGTTAAAAAAATAGTGTTCTAAAATTAGTCTGTGATGGTACTTACATAACTCTGTGGATATCCTAAAAGCCATTAAAGTACACTTTAAATGGTAAATTATATAGTCTGTGAATTTTGTTTCAATAAAGCTGTTTAAAAAAGACATGACAACTAAACCCAGTGTGTGATCCTTGATTGGATCCAGGATTGCAGGGGAAGCTATAAAATGACATGATAGCCCTTACTTTTTATGTTATAAAAATTACAAAATTATTACATTTTAACCTACACATGACCTTTCTGAGTGCAATCCTAGTAGCCACAAATGATAATTATGAACACTACACATGCTTTGCAATTTTATTTTGCCCTTTGTGCAAGTTATTTCTTTAAATGGTAATAAAAACTTGGATACTTTTTGGGGCGCCTGGGTGGCTCCGTCATTAAGTGTCTGCCTTTGGCTCAGGTCATGATCTCAGGGTCCTGGGATCAAGCCCTGCATCAGGCTTCCTGCTCTGCTGAAAGCCCGCTTTTCCCTCTCCCACTTCATCTGCTTGTATTCCCTCTCTCAGTCTCTCTCTCTCTCTCTCTCTGTCAAATAAATAAAATCTTGGATACTTTTTTTTAAAGGACAGTATTGGGGCGCCTGGGTGGCTCAGTGGGTTAAAGCCTCTGCTTTCGGCTCAGGTCATGATCCCATGATCCCTGGGATCGAGTCTCACATCGGGCTCTCTGCTCCTCGGAGAGCCTGCTTCCTCCTCTCTCTCCCTGCCTGCCTCTCTTGCCTACTTGTAATCTCTGTCTGTCAAATAAATAAATAAAATCTTTAAAAAAAATAATAAAGGACAGTATTGGGATAATTGTCAAAGTTTGAGTGTGGCATGCGTATTAATATCATTGTATGAAAAAAATATTCCCTTGGCTCCCCATTTCATTCAAAATAAGAGTTCTCACAATGTGCACAAAACCCTCACTTACATGCCCTCCTGACTCTTCCTTTCCCATTCTCCTGGTCTCCTACTCTCTTCCTAGCCTACTTCCTCAAGTCATCCTGGCCTTTCAACAAGCCCTGGAGCAACCTGGGCACAGTCCCACCTCAGGGCCTTCACATTAGCTGTGTCCTCCCCTTTTCCCCGATCAGGTGTTCATCCAAGTGTTCCCCTCTCAGTGAGGCCCACCCTGGCCACTCTATCTAAAATTCTACACCCCCCCCCCCCAAACACACATATCTTGTAATCCTCTTTGCCTATCACTACCTAACTACTTACTTGGCCAGAAGAGCAAGACTTTGGTTCTGTTCTGTTCACTGCTATTCCCTCAGAACCTAGAGTAGTATCTAGCACTCTGTGGGAGCTTATTAACCACCTGTTGAATGAAGGAATGAATGAATGAACGAGTGAGTGGAGTACTGTTCTAATTACTGGGCGGCATATAACGGCAAACTTCACCGATAAAAATCCCTGCTCTCATCAAAGAAGAATAAATACACAAATATGCTAGGTGGTGGGTGGTACATGGGATGGAAGAAGTCAGGTAGAAGGGACTGGGAATGGGGGAGGTTGCTATCTCTATAGGGCTAGGGTAAAGCTTCCTAATAAGAAATCTTGGAGGAAGAGAGGGGCATGCCATTGATCTAGGGGGAGGGTCTCCAAACTCCCAAGCAGAGTAAAGAGCAAGTGCAAAGCCCCTGAACCTGCGTCTACTTCACTCATTCGGGGAAGAGTTAGGAAGCCAGAGCACTGATGCACAAAGAAGCTAGACACAGGAGGGAAGACAGTGTGTGGGCCCAGATGCACCTGGCTGGAGGCTGCAGGGCAGGAACATAGGGAAGTTCTCTTCTACTGCTTCTCTTCTCTTAGTGAAATAGCCACAGACTCTACTTCTTGAGAGTGGTCAGGGTGGGAGAGACTATGGAGGTTGGGAAGGAGAGAAGCAGATATGAAAGAGTTATCTTCTGGGAGAGTTTGAGAGCAAATGAACTACGCAAATGTGGTAGGATTGCCGGGCAGTGCTACTAAGTGCCCATTTGAGGTTAGTGGTCATGAAATTAAAGCAAGACCAGTCAGCAGGGCTGTGGAGTTTTCTCCAGCCCTGTGGGCCTAAGGGGATGGCGCTAGGGTTTTGCAGGTGGATGTGATGGAAGGAAAGAGGGTGAGAGAGCAGAGGGTGTGGGCAGCAGAGTAACTGTGGCAGGCTGTGGGAAGGAGGGAAGGGACGAC
Organism: Mellivora capensis; assembly: GCA_004024625.1. Lineage (NCBI taxonomy): Eukaryota > Metazoa > Chordata > Mammalia > Carnivora > Mustelidae > Mellivora > Mellivora capensis. The sequence goes on from PISX010003257.1 coordinate 110,282, forward strand.
ATAAAGGAGTAGAGGACAAAGGAAAGGTGTAGGATCAATGGATTGAAGGTCCTAGTGGAGTCTAATAATTGCTAGGAACAGTCTGAGAATGGGATGCTTGGAATTGTGGGGCTGGGGCAGGCCGGGGGAATGCCAAAATCTAGCAGTGTGACCAGAGAAAGTGGGTGGCTAAGGCAGGGAGAAGGGCAAGCTCCTCAAAGAGGAGGAGGTATCAAGGAACTGAAGGCAAACTAATTATGTTATTGAGCTAGCTTGCTTAAAAAACAAAAACAAAACATAACCACTAATGTATAATAAGGTGAGCCCTTAAAAGTGGCTGCAACTATTAAATATGCAAAATATGAAACCAGATGTTTCTTTAAGAGATGGCTCTACTAAACAGAAAAATATATGTAATGTAGGATTTGTGTAGCAGCTCCTTAAGTGAACTTAAATGAATCAATTACCCTGGAATGAGCCCACCAAGGATCACTGGTGTGATATTCTACACATTAAACAGGAATGTTCCAGTGATAACTAAAGTTGGGGGAAAAGAGCAAATTATGAATTTTTGATGTTGAAATACCTCTGTTCTCTCATCACACCTTTTCCTCCAGAGAGTTTTTGGCTGCTTGTGATCAGGAATGTGTTTAGGCATGCTGTTTTGTATATCCATGGGAAGACCCTACCGGCCTTCTAAGGAATATGAGGGTGGGAACTGTGTCTAGTTATTTTCCTGCTGCATGCCCAACGTTTACACAGACCCATCACAGGAAACACTCAAATATTTGCTGAAGGAATAAATATCTAATTGAACTGCGGTGAAAATTCCAATCGGTTCTTTCTTAAAGTGGGGCATACTTCACAGAAAGCATTCTTTCTTGCGATTGCTTTCACTCTGAAGTCTGAATTTCTAATTTATCATTTATTGAAATGTATTTAAACTTCTAATTTAAAATTTCAAATTATAAATGCTAGGAATTTGCCCAGAAAGTTTTTAGCCCCTTTTCTAAGGATTTCTTAACAGTCTGTAACACTACAAGTTCTGTGTGAACATTTTACGGTAATTATCATCATGACAGAATTTTATAGGAATTCCCCCAGTTTCTGAAGTTTGTGGGGCACTCTATAATCTTTGCTTAGCAGAATTGTTCTCTGGGACCTCATTTCCAGGCAGGGGTCAGGCAGGAGATGTTTACAGCATCTAGACACAGGCCTTGGAAGACTATTTCTTCCTCCATTTGCCTGACACACAGAACTTCAAAGTTGTTATTCCCCAAAGCCTCCCAGTGAGTGTTAATGCTACTGAACTCCTAAAATATAATACAGCGACAGCATTTCTGCTTATCTGTCCTCTGTTAATTTGACCATTATTAACAAAGACTTACCCCAATATTATGAATTTACTACCCGTTGTTCAAACTGTTGTTTCTAACAAATGTTCAGACCTAAGTCCGTGCCCCCACACTAAACTGCTGACTTGTCACATCTACTCCCTGCCAGTTAAATCATATGGGGAGAAATTTCCATGGGTTCATTCCTTTCCTAAGATGTTCACGTCTTTCTCCAAACACTCTCACGTCCTTCCTTTCCCATTGCCCCCAGGTGCATGGATCTCACGCCTAGACCTCTGTGGTGGCCCTCAGGCTCTCCTCCTTGGTTCCAGTGACCCTTGTATCATTCTAATTGCTGAATAATCTCCCACAAGGAGTTGTTTGTCCAAGTCATTCCCCTGACCCAAAAGTTCAATGGGTCAGCAGTGCCTCCCAATAGACTTCTAACTCTGAGGCCTAGTACCCAAGGTCCCTTGAAGTATGACCTGGACCCACATTTTCCTGCCTAGTTTCCTTCATCCTCCCACACAAACATGGGCAAATTGACCAATGCACTCCAAAGCACTTAAATATGATATTTTTGTTCATACTTCCATGTGATCCCAGCATCTCCAGTTTTCAAAATTCTACCTGTTCTTTAAGGTCCAACATCATCTCCTAGCCATTAAACAAACAAACAAAAATACTTCCTAAACCTGGGATAGATGGGTTTATTGAGCTCAAAATCAAAATCCTCATTTTAACCAATGAAGGAGATAAAGTCTAATGAAGTTCTAAGTTGCCCAAGGTCAAAATACTAATAAATGGCAGAATCAGGTCCAATTCTGAGCCTCCTAATCCAGAGTAATCTCTTCTCCCTACCAAAGCTTCATCCCTAAGGCCTCCTCTGCTCCCTTCCTCATGCTGTGCCCTATGTTCTCTGTCGCTGTATGTCACGTGTCATATATCACTCATCCTTTGACTCATTAACTACGTATCATGAGGCCCCACAGGTACATTGTAGAGATGGAAGAATAATGACTAGCCTTTTTTCCCACAGAGAGCTAGGTATTTTTTTCTTTACTGACACAATATTTTGACACAAATCTCATGAAAAGGGTTACATTCCATTGCTGTTATATATCAAATTCGTAATAGCTAGAGTTTACTGGGCATTTACCTGGAACAATGTAAACACCTGAGAGGCATCATCTTACAGTCTGAGAACCTCCCTATGAGATAGATAACACCCTCCTCATCCGCTGGTAGTCTAAGCGCCTACTGAAGACGGTGTGTGGGGAACACTAATGATAACGGAAATAGCTAATACAGATTTTGTGTTTACAATTTTCTAGGCATTGTTTTGAGCACCTTACATATATGTTATTTGGTCCTTTATCCTTCAGAACAACCTGATGATATAGTTATTGCATCGTCTCCATTTTACAGATGAAGAAAATGAAGCACCGGGATGTGAAGCGACTTGCCTAAGGTCACACAGCATTTAATGGGCATGGTATCTCATTTATTGTACCTGTTCAATTAAAGTAGTCAGTTCTCTTTTCACTGAATTAGTTTTTAGCTCCTACTGTGTGCTGGACACAATTTCTGCCTCTGAGGTCAAGTGTTTTAGGTAGACTCATGCCAGCAAAATATTTAGTAGACCGGTCAGTTTTTTAAGTTTTAACGACTACCTGATGTAAAAAAAAAAAAAAAAAAAAAAATCTGAAAAACTTTGCCTCTGGTAGCAATTTCTCTTCTCTAAAACTGCTACCACTGGCAAGTTTGCCCAAGTTCAAAGACGAGTTTTGGCTGCCTTTAACACAAAAACTAAATGACAGTAGCTTAAGCAATAAAGACATTTACGTTATCTCTTCCAAAAAGGAGATCAGAAACAGGAATTCAGGGGGTGGTGAGGCAACTCAAAGATGTTGGGCTGAGATCTCTGATCTCTGTGATTTCCTTGTCCCTGCCCTCGTTGTTGATTATTAAATGGCTGCTGTAACTCTAGTCATCATGTCTGCATTCCAGGCTGGAAAAAAAAAAAAGGACAAGGACAAAAGAGGTAAACTGAGTCTGGAGCCTGTTTAAGGAGCACGTGCTACCACCACCACCTGGGGTAAGCCATCACTACTACCATGACATCTGCCTACTCCTCATTAGTAAATATTGTCATATGGCCTCCTCTACTTGCAAAGATGACTGGGAAATGTCATTTTTTGTTTAATCCTAGAAAACTGCCACAACAGATGGTATTTCTGCTAGTGATGAAGAAGAAGCATGAATGCAGTGATGTACTCCACATGGTTCATAGGGGCTTATGAGAGCCAATGGTTAAATTTTCAGGTTTTTTTACAACCAGTTGTTAAACACCTCCGTAGCCTGAAATTGGTCACAGCGGGAGTCTTTACACCACAAAAATTGGTGAACACCACAAATTAAGGCCTTCAAAAAAAAAAAAGCCAGTTTTCAAACATTTACCAGCACACCACTAAATATTGGATAGGTGACTAGGAGTCCCAGAAAGTTTTTTATTTTGTCTTATTATAAATGTCATTTATTTCTGACTAGAATGGCTAAGACTTGTGAACACTTAGGCAGGCAATCTTTTGAAGTTCTTGGTATATTAATAATCGCCCTCTCTTTATTCCATAGAAATGTTAGGCATAAGCACTGACATTGTGTCTTGGTATTTCCTCAGAGAACATACAAGTTATTCTTTGGTAGTCAGTCAGGGATGTCATGAAAATATTGTAAATGTCTATTCAGGAACTTGAAAATGTTTTACGTTAAAAATAGTCTGTTCTTGGGGTGCCTGGGTGGCTTAGTTGTTAAGCGGCTGCTGCCTTCAGCTCAGGTCATGATCCCAGGATCTTGGGATCAAGCCCCACATCGGGCTCCCTGCTCTGCTGGAAAGCCTGTTTCTCCCACTTCCCCAGCTTGTGTTCCCGCTCTTGCTGTCTCTCTATCAAATAAATAAATAAAAATCTTAAAAAAAAAAATAGTGTGTTCTGGTAACTGAAACAGCCTCTCTGTATTTGAAGCAATTTTTCTATCAGGGCCTGCCTAAGACAGAGCAGGTTTGCTAAGCTAAGGTATAACTTCACTGAGGTATAAAAAAAAAAATCCTTTAAAATAATTTCTTCTTCTACAATGTGTTCCTGAGAAAAGAGTAAGGTGGAACATTTTCTCCTGCTGGTTATGAGGAAAAATCAGTAGTTTCTCACTCTTAAGGAGGAAAGTCCCTGGGTAGGTCTTTTTTGCTCTTCTTTTGAACACAAATAGGCACTTAAAAACACAGCACTCATAGGGACAAAGACTGCCTTCCCTTCGGTTCGAAGGAGGCAATAAGAAGAATGGTTTCAGGGCACCTGGGTGGCTCAGTGGGTTGAGCCTCTGCCTTCAGCTTAGGTCATGATCTCAGGGTCCTGGAATCGAGTCCTGCATCGGGCTCTCTGCTGGGCGGGGAGTCTGCTTCCTTCTCTCTCTCTCTCTCTGCCTGCTTGTGATCTCTCTCTGTCAAATAAATAAAATCTTAAAAAAAAAGAAGAATGGTTTCCGGAGCTGAGCCAAAAAGGAGCGGAGAATCTCAAGGGCTTGTGAACATGACCTTACCCTAGGGGTCTTGCCTCTAAAATAGAATTTAGGTTATTTAGTAATAAGCACCAGTAACAAAGTCACATACGAATTAGAGTTGCAAAATGTATCTTAGATTCTTCTTTTTCTATTACTGTGATAATGGACGAGAAGAAGCCTTTGAGATTTTGCATTGAAGTTTCCCTTAAATTTTTATTTCTTTGGATACTATATTTTAGGCCAAAAAATTTTTTTAAAATATTTTATTTATTTTACAAGTAGACAGAGACGCAGGCAGAGAGAGAGAGAGAGAGAGAGAGGAGGAAGCAGGCTCCCTGCTGAGCAGAGAGCCCGACTTGGGGCTCGATCCCAGGACCCTGAGATCATGACCTGAGCTGAAGGCAGAGGCTTTAACCCACTGAGCCACCCAGGCACCCTAGGCCAAAAATTTTTAATGTTGTTTTGTCACATTTAAACTCTTATATAATTGAAGGTAGTAAGGGGTTTTTTTTGTTGTTGTTGTTTAAAGGTTTTTCCTTAAAAATCTTGCTTTGTAGGATTTGTTGTAGCTAATGTTATCCAACTGCCACAGTTGAGAGGAAGATTCTTATTGGAAAATAAAAACACTGATCAATAATGATCAATCTAGAAGGCTCGGGTAGCCAACTGAACCAACCACATTTGAGCTCTGTCCAGGATTTTTTGGAGGTCGCTCAATAAATAACACCTGCTTCCTGTCCTGAGTATGGAGACAAACCAGAACCAAACCCAGAAGTCAGACAGATGGAACTCGAAATATGATCTTTATTAATTATAAAGTGTATTGCAACATTTAGTCAGGGATCTGTGGCCAAATTGGCTTGCTAATATTTTACCTCCAAATTGGAAAGCCTCAGGCATTGGCAGAGTGGAACAGCCCATGAGCTGCAATTTACTTGCACAGCTGTGGATCAGAAAGGTCATTCTATCACGGAATGCTCTTCTTCTAGACTCTTAGAGGATTCTTTATACCCAGATAGCTCATCCTTCAAAAAAAGCCAAATGTTGCCCTTTTCCCTTTTCCACCTGAGACAAGGTGATCAGGTTTTGGGGTTTGTTTTTTTGTTTGTTTGTTTGTTTCTTTGTTTTTTTGTTGGTTTTTTTTTGGTTTTTTGTTTGTTTGTTTGTTTGTTTTTAGTCAACAGAAACACTCCACTCAGCCCAAACAAAGTCCCCTAAAGTTTGCATTTTATTTTTAAGGAGTTCGAACTCAGATTTTATTCATTTCAAAGTTTTCGCAGTTGGATGGACCTCCAAAGCTATAACTGCTGAGTTAAAATGCCTTGTGCACAACCTAGGGAGAGAAAATAATAGGTAAAACATGAGAAGATGACTCTAGAGGGTCCTGGCCAAAGCCAAAGAATAATATTAATTCAGTCGGGCAATGTTTATTCAGTTCAGTTTCAAACATTAGAGTTACTCTGGAGAACAGCAGCTTTTATTCTTGTTTGGCACATATTTTAATTGGAGAGACACATGATGAACAGGGAAAGACTAGATAAATTAAGATGTGGTCATTTAAGCTGTGAGGACCTAAAACAGGGCAATGTGACAGTGGCTTCATGGAGTGGGCAGGGTTCTACCTTTTTTTTTTAAGCTTTTATTTATTTATTGTCAGAGAGAGACAGAGAAAGAGAGAGAGAACACAAGCACGGGGAGCGGCAGGCAGAGGGAGGAGCAGGCTCCCCGCTGAGCAAGGACCCTGTTCCAGGACTAGATCCCAGGACCTTGGGATCAGGACCTGAAATGAAGGCAGACGCTTAACTGACTGAGCCACCTAGGCATCCCAAGGTTCTACTTTAGATAGGATGGCCAGAGAGGGCCTACCTGAGGGGAGAACTTTGAGCTGAGGCGTGGACAACGAGAAGGAAGCTAAAGAAGTTATAGGTCCTCTGAAGAAGTTATAGGTCCTTTGGAGCCCCTCATAAGCACTCTGGGTTTTATTCAAAGTGCAACGGAAGTTGTTGAATAGTTTTAAGCAGGAAAGACACGGGATTTGGGTTACATTTTCCTGACTTCTCTGTAGAAAAGTGCAAACAACAGAAAAATCAAAAGTGAAATCAAGTAGACCAGGAAAGAAGCTGCTGCAGTGGTCACAAGAGAAAATGGTAGGTTGGACTAGGGATTAATGGTGGTGATGGGCCAAGAAGGGGAGAATGCTATAAGTGAAGATAAACACTTCTTTTACTATAAACTTCAAGAGGCCAAAGATTGGGGCAGGGAGGGTTATCCTTTCGTGATGACTTGAGTTCCTGTAAATTTCAGGATATATAGCTAGCTAGCTGCTAGCTAGAGATACGTAGATATAAATATATAGATATAGATAGATATAGATGTTGCTTGTCACACATTTTTATTTTCCAACCATACTCTAAACAACCTCACGTCTTCTCTTCAAAAATAAAGAATTATAGAATTTCTCCACCAGCAACTCCTTTTTATTCCCTTCTTGTGTTAACTTTTCCTCTTTATGGGCCCTTCCCCCAAACAATAAATGTGCTCTAATATCTTCCTTCCTAGAAACACATCTAAACAAACATTCACAAACATACAAAAAAGAGCCGCTAAAATAAAACCCTTCTTGTCCCCAAATATTTTTCTATTTATTTCTCTATCTATTCTGTGTCCCTTCTCATCCAAACTTTCTGAGAGAGTGGTTTATACTTCCTGCCATCTCTGTTTTCTTAGATCCCATTCACCCTTTGACCTGCTATAACCTGATTTCAGGTTGCACCAGGGCATTGAAACTATTCTTGCTAGGCTAGAGCCACTGCATACTGCTGGTAAGTTGTGTATATACAACCTAACCCTGGTTAAGGGTCCCTTGACCTTCATACTGCCAAATCCAATGAATGTTCGTCTGTCTTCTGCTGGATGCTTCAGATTCACTGGACACCATTCTTCATTTGTTCCCTCTCAAAAGCTCTGGCTTTGTGAAAGCTGGCCACCATGCTGATATTCATTCCTAGAGAACTAGTTGAATCAACATACTGGAGTACTTTTGAACTATAATATGGAATTAGGATTATTTTCTATATGCTCCATGAATGTATCTGCAGGGTGTATTTTAAGTGACCAATATAGTGATTTTAAGTGACCACGTATAGTTTTCATCTACGTGGTATGTTATCATGTGTTTTAAGAAAATGGAGGGGGCGGTTAGGGAGAGGGTGGTTGGGTTATGGAAATTGGGGAAGGTATGTGCTATAGTGAGTGCTGTGAAGTATGTAAACCTGGTGATTCACAGACCTGTACCCTTTGGGCTAATAATACATTATACGTTCATTTTTTTTAAAAAAGTAAAAAAAAATGGAGGGATATGAATGTATATCTCTATATGTTTGCTAATACCAAAACAAAAATGAAAAGACAAACCAAAACTTCAAAGAAATTTATACATTGGGGAGACAGAATAAAGTGAAGAAAATGAGGAGAAACTAGATTTCACTGAATATACCATGTTTTTAGATTTGACTTTGGAACCATGGAAGTGTTTTGCCTAATTATAAAGCAAAGATAATTTTTAAAAAGAAACCGTAAAGAAAACCTAAAATCAAAATGAACAAATGAGCCTAACTGTGAATCAAGCCAGTGGTATAAAGAGAAGGAATATTTCAAATGACAACAAATACAATAATCTGGTGAAAACTTAGCGAAATATAATCTAAAGACAAAAAGAACTAAAGAAAAAACACAGAACTATTTTCAGAAGTCATAATTGTTAGTGATGATATTTGGCATTTTTATTTTGAAATTATAATAAATATATATAATAAAAATTATTATTTTAACACTTGCAAACCAAGACTTTCAGCATAAGACAAAATCAGTACAAATACATATTCAAATGACTTAACTACAAGTGTTCTGATCTTATTTTTGAATTGTGAACATTGGTATGAACTTATGAAATATTTTGTCTAACAATACATATTGCTTGGCTCTTTGAGGGAAAAAATTCTAGAAATAATTAATTAGCACTGTAATAGCAATGAGCACCTTTGGCTCCCAAACTGTAGTCTCTGGTTACCATGTCCCATTAAAGAAACTCAAACTTTTTTGAGAAATAACTGATTCCAGATCTGGAGTAAGAGATGTGTAAGATAGATTGTGAATCATCTTGTCATACCAGAAAGTAAGGGAGCTAGCAATTGCTCCTGGAGTTATTTTAGAAAGCTCAACGATAGATTTAAAGAAGCTCCTATAAGCCAAAGATGGGATAATTTGTACATCAATAAAATACTTGCAATAGATTAAAATACACAAAAATACTTAAATCAATGACTTTATGACAATACTTTGAAAAGATCCCTTATTTGATCACATTAGATGCTAGGGAACCAACTTATATTGAAACCCGGTAAATAAAAAGAAAGAGGGATGCATTTACTCTGCCTTTCTTATATGACTATTCCTCCAGGTTAACCGAATAGATGATACGGGAAAGTTTCTCTTTATAAAAGTAATCCCATTAACAAATGAAAAAGGTATGCATGAAGAAGAACGATGGAATCCTAATACTACTATATTGTAATTTCCAATCAAATAATGGATCTAGATGATAATCGTCAATGGCCGCTCTATCACCAAAACAAAGATACCGGAAGTGCACAGTACCTCCTGTGAAGGTATCCTTGCCAAAAAACGGAACGTAAATTGGTCAAGCCCTGCCTCTAGATCTAAATTACCAATATACAGGAAGTGCAGTAGATACAATAATATATTCAATGACACATGGAGGCGTTCAGCAAAGTCCAGAATGTGGGAAATTCTACAGGACCCAGTTTCTTCAATAAATAACTAGCCAAGAAAAGCAGAAGGCTGGGGTGGGACAGGGGGGCTGTCAGTTAAAAGAGATCTAAGAGATACATTAACTAACTGCATTGTGCACATCTTCTCTGGCTCCTTCTTCAACCAAAAAAAAAAAAAAATTGTAAAACCCCCCAAATTATGAGACAATTAGGAAAATTTGGATACTAACTAAAATTTTAATGATATTATGGAAATGTTACCTTTTTTTGCTGAGATAATGATATTGTTAATGATATTTTTTCAAAAGAGCTCTTATCTTCTAGAGATGTCTACTGAAATATCTGCGAATGAATCAGTATGACACCTACTTTGTTTCAACAATAATACAGTTTAGTTGGCAGGAGGGAGTGGGCAGAGATATAAGTATAATAATATTGAAAAAAATAAGTAAAATAAGACTGGTCATGAGTTGACCATTGCTGATGGCTCTATGGGAAATTATTATACTATTCTTTCTACTCCTTGTGTTTTAAGCTATATATAATAAAAAGCAAAACAAGTGAATAAAAACCCTTGGCTCCCGAAGCACTGAACTCACCAGTTCTCTTCTACCTCTCTGACCATTTCCTTTTCCCTCTTTTTGCGTGCTCCTTCTTTGCCTGTCCCATAAAATTTGTTGTTTCATTTTCAGCTCATTGCTCTTCTGACCCTATCTACTCCCCTTGAGCGATTTCATTCAGGAATCTCATGGCTTTGACTACTACCTATCTAGTTACCAGAGGGGTTCCAGACCGGTGTCTCTGGCCCAGAGCTCTCTCTGATCTTCCAATTCTCACATCCATCCATCTAATGCTTACACTCTCCCGGAAATCTCGCATATCTTTTACATGCGACATATCTCAAACTGATCATCATCCTCACCCCAAATGTGCCCTTGACTCTAGAGTATCTGCCACTGTCAATGGCACCACTCAGAGTCACACAAACTAGAAACCTGGGCGTCGGTCTTGTGCTTTCTATCTCATCTCCCATATCATCAGGCACTGTTGATTTTCTCTCCTGCGTATTTCCTGAGTCTATTACTCATTTGTTTATTCAGTGAGGATTTATTGAGCCCTATCACATGCCAGGCACTAGTCTAGATGTTGGAAATATAAAATTAAACAAAACAGACAAAATCCTTGCTCTCACAGAGTTTAGATTTTAGTTCTAATTTATATATTTTATATAAATTTTATATATTTTATTTATATATATCTAATTTTATTTATTATTTTTATATTATTATATTATATATTTATATATAATATTTCATATTTATTATTATATTATTTTATAATTTATATATATCTAATTTTATATATTTTATTTATATTTAGTTCTAATATTATATATTTAGTAAAGATTTGACTTTAGATGTTACTTTTCTCTTTCCTAAATTAGTGATACAGCCTCCTGAGTAGTGTCCAGCCTAGGCTCCTTCAGGAACATCCTACACAATAGTGGTCCTCAAAATGTGGTTCCTGCAGCCACAGAAGATCTCCTGGAACTTGCTAGGAATGCAGATCCTCAGGTCTCATACCTCATACCTCTCCTCAGGCCTCCTGAGTGAGAAACTCAGGGAGTGGGACCCAGAAATCTGTTTTAAAGGCCCTTAGGGTGATCCTGACACACATGCTAACATTTGAAATCCACCGCCCTACAAAACCATCGGAGAGATTTGTCTAGAATGCAAGTCTGGCCATGCTGTCTCCCATTTAAAACCTTGCAGAAGAATTGTGCTGAATGCAGGAAAGAGACCAAACTCCATGGAAAGGTACACAGGGCTCTTCATGATTGGCTCCAGCCTGCCCCATCTCAACCATCAACTGAACACACCCTCTTCTTTTCAGCCTTAGTTCTGGCCTGACTTCCTCTAAGATTTCCCTCGTTGTTATCTTCCACCCAGTCAAAATCCCTACTTGTATGTGTTTATAATCCTGCATCTTTGGCCATCATTGTATATAGCACATATAAGCAGAAGAACATGTCCAGGATTCTGGAACCAGATAAGTAGTGTGAGTTTGGGCAAGAAACTCATGGTCTTCACTTCTTCATCTACAAAACAGATTAATAGGCCCTAGATCTTAAGATTATGAGAATTTTGTATAGTGCTGGCTGGCACTTGATAAGAGCTCTGTACTACCTATTTTTATAAATTACCTTTAAATTCTTTTTTTTTTTAAGATTTAAAGATTTTATTTATTTATTTTGACAGAGAGGCAGCATAGGCGAGTGGGGGGAGGGGCAGAGGGAGAAGGAGAGAGAGATTCCCAAGCAGACTCATGCTGAGTGTGGAGCCCTATGTGGGGCTCGATCCCACGATCCTGAGATCATGACCTGAGCAAAATCAAGAGTCAGTCGCTTAATTGACTGAGCCACCCCAGGCACCCCATGAATTATCTTTATGTGTGCATCTCCTCACTAGATTATGAACTGCTTGAGGGCAAGTGCCTGGGTGTTATTCAGCAATGTGTTCGAAACCCCTAGCATAGGCTCTGCCACAAAATAGGTGCTCAACACATACTTGTAAATGAGTTAATTTCCCAGATGTTCATTCAATTCAGATAGAAGACTCAATGAGTGGGTTCTGTTTCAGTCTCTGTTGTTAAGTGATCATTACATTGTTTATGGTGAAACGTTTATTAATAGAGCAGTACACTGAATCAAATCTGAAAAGTATGACAAATACATGTTATCATTTACTTGACTTTACTCCACATAGATTTTTAAAACGTCAATAATGCTAATTGTGTGGAACAATCTCACTACCATTTTCTTCTTCTTTTTTTTTTAAGATCTTATTTATTTACTTGACAGACAGAGGTCACAAGTAGGCAGAGAGGCAGGCAGAGAGAGAGGAGGAAGCAGGCTCCCTGCCGAGCAGAGAGCCCAATGCGGGGCTGGATCCCAGTACCCTGGGATCATGACCTGAGCTGAAGGCAGAGCCTTTAACCCACTGAGCCACCCAGGTGCCCCCCCATTTTATTCTTTTGACAAAATTGCTTTCATACATTTAAATGGTCCTTTTCCTAACAAGGAAATGTGTATAAATGATAAAAGGTTATTGGCTGGGGAGTTTTACCCCTGCTTTCATAGTAGTGAGAATCCAGCCTGAATAAACCCTAAATGTGTTTGTTTTCCCTGCTCAAGTTTTCTGAAGCCTGTTGTTCTTCCAGTCTTTCCAAGTCCTATGCTTTGCCATTCCCAATTCTGCAGATCTGAATGAGGTATAAGCTTTTCAGGCCAGAGAGATCCCGTGCCTTTGCAATATTCTACCTTGCGAAACTCTTCCCACACCAAAAGCAGCAAGATACAGTTGATTTTCTAGGTCATTCTCAATATTAGCATAAAGGAAAAAAATATTGTACGAAGTCCCAGAAAAAAATGCAGCAATGGAGTTTTCTGATAGTGTAACCAGATTTTCATCAAAGATAAAACATTCTTCTTTCCCGGGAAGTAGAGGCTACCCTGACCCTTTCCATGACTCCTCGGGGAAATCAACTATTATGAGTACATGCTCAGCCACAAGAATTCTTGGGTAAGGTATGTCTTATCGTCTTCTCAGTTCTTCTCACTGAGTCTGGGTACTGCAGTCAGCCTTAGACCTCAAGGCTCCCTGACCCTGTGGCTCCTCAAATTATAGAGAAAGAAACTTCTTTCCCCACATCCTCTATTACTTCCCAGACACACATGATTCAATGCTGGCTAACCCTCAGAGGGAGGGAAATACACAGTTTGGGACAGGTCTTAAGGTGTTGTCCTCTTTGTCTGTCATCTTTAATGTGTTAGAGTATCTGGGATCAGGCCCAGAAAGGCAGGATTTACTTCCGCTTCCCTGAAGCTGCTTCCCCTGGGTAGGGACACTGTTCAGTAAGCAAATGTGCTTTGGCTCCATTTGCCTTAGAGGGACCTAGACCGAAGCCCTCCATCACACAAGCTTTCTCCCTTGTGTACTTGTATTAATGTGTTCCTTCCTCTCTCCAATCCTCATGTCCCCGTTCTGAGTAGTGTTTTCAATGGACAAAAATGAACCCTCGTCAATCTTTAACCTTGTGTTGTAGTGTTTGGATATTTTCACGCGCCGCTTACTCGTTCATGTTTGTTCAGTGAGTACTGCCTGAGAATCCACCAGGCCCTCCTGCAGGCCAATGAGCAACACAGAACTCTTGGTGTCATGGAAGGGGTCATCCTCGCAGATCCTGCAAATGTCCTGTGAGTTGGCTTCAAATTGGCAGCATGCTGGTGTGTAATAAAAGGCATAAGGTATCAGACCAGCAGACCAGCGCATGCGGATTTTCTGTTCTCAAAGCTCTCACCAGTACCTTGTGGGTCCATTTTTCTCATAGATAAGCTGCATGCTTTACTTCTTATGTTCCCAGAAACACTGGGCATAACTGCACGTGTTGTGGGAATACGTTTAAGAAATTTTAAGAAAGACCCAGAGGGAAATGACTCATTTTGCAGAAACCCATGTCAGGTAGTGTATCTGGAATGATCCTTTTTATTAGCTAGGAGTTCAAACACAGCTGCCTCACTTTTATTTATTCAATGTATTGCCAGAGGACCCACCTTGCCCTCTGTGACAGGAAGTTCATTTCTTTCCCAAGGCCTCCCCCCACCACCTTACTTAGGCAGGAACATGAAGGACTCACTCAGTTCAAAGGAGTCGGGTCCCACTGCGAAAAGCCAGGAAGGAGAAAACCGGGAAGTACAACCCATCTACTCATGCCAGGGCTTGGGTCTCTGCCACAGGAGGTCACAGGTGAGTCCTGCACGTTCCCACATCAGGGAACTTGTTCACGGTTGCTACGATATGCCTATTGATTCAGCTCTTCTCTTCCCATCACCCAGCAGTGCCCCCGCCTGAGCTCTGAGGCCACGTGTCTTAGATCACACCCACAAGCTCAGCCATTTCCCCCAGTGCTGCTTAGCACAGTACCACGTGGGTCGTGGCTGGGTCGCCTCAGCCTGCTGTCACACTGGGAAGTCTTCCCCAAGAAGCCTTGTTCAGTCTTCCGTGGCATCTTCCCTGCCATGGGACACTTGCAGCATATCCCAGCAAAGGCTCTCCCCGTTGCACACAAAAGAAAGAGACAGATGTGTTAAACAACAAAACACGTGCATTTTATACACCAACTCTCACAGACAAGGATTGCCTGTTTGCCTTAAATTTTCATAACTTGGAGGGTCTTGTGAATCATTCGTTACCATGAAGCAATATCCTCCAAGGGACTGTTCTTGGCCATACAGCAGAAGGGGCACCCCATTACAACACTAACTTTTCATAAAGAATGTCTGCTTGTAGGATGATGGCTCCTGAGAGGGTCCCAGGGCCCCAGATCGCACACTGAGCCCCACTGCTAAGCCCTTCTTTCTCACTGCTCCTCAACCAAACCTCATATTCCCATTAAACTGGACTCTGCTTTATCCCCAGAACAGGTTGGGACTTAGGACTCAGAAGTTACTTTGCATGATGGCCTATCTCTTTACTCTCTAAGGACAGGGACTTTGTCTCCTTGTGCTCAGTACTAAACTTTGAACACCGTAGAACACAACACCAAATATTTGTTTTTCCTCCTTGTGACGGTATTTTGAAAGTCTTAAATTCTTTAAATTACATTTAAAAAAAAAGTTTAGGCACACTAAAAAATTCGAAAGTAGAAATATATAGAGTGACCAGCGAGAGATACTTGCTTTTTTTTTTTTTTTCTATTCTCCAGGGACAGATAGTTTAAAATTGTGACTGTGACGCAGATTCTTAAAAATTATGAGCATTTTTAATTACAAAAGGGATACAGGCTCATGATCTTAAAAACTGAAAACTCTCCAATTATATAGCAGAATAAATAAGAAAATAAAATCTCCATAAGTCCCACTTTTC
The DNA here is from genome assembly GCA_004024625.1 of Mellivora capensis. Lineage (NCBI taxonomy): Eukaryota > Metazoa > Chordata > Mammalia > Carnivora > Mustelidae > Mellivora > Mellivora capensis. Next base: position 125,864 of record PISX010003257.1, read on the forward strand.
GGACTAAACTGCTCTTGAAAGCTTAATATTTTAACACCTCCAGGAAGGCTTCTAAGCCTAGAAGCTTTTAGTGTTTTGTTTTTGTTTTTGAGGGAATTATTTCCTGGCACACCGTACTGTGACCCTGACCTTCCCCAGTTCAGGTATTGCTAGACTTCTGTCTTTGACTTACCCATTCTTCTTTTCCCACTCCAGCCAATCTCATTTTTTAGACACCAGCTACTCCTGTCCCTCTTGTTGACTCTAAAAGGGCATTTATCTGGGATTTCTGTTCTTTCTCCAAATACTTTCATGCCCAGATAATTTGTCCATTCCTTCTTGCTTCTATCCCCAGTGACTCCCCTAACCTTCAGACTCCAGAACCCCGTATTTAGAACATGGAGACTGCTGACCTGTATTGCTGTGTAGTTTTTTTATATTTTGTTTGCCAAAATCAGCATTTAAGGAAGGGATACTATCTCATTCATCTCCTTATCCCTGGCACATGTGTAGGCATTGTGTTTTCAATGAACATTTATTAGTGATGAATTTGTATATTCATGCTGTGTTACTATTAGCATACATATTTGGGAGTAGACTGTGAATAGTAATTGAATTCTCAGCGGCCCAAGGTTACTACATTCATATTTTATTGTATAATAGATAGAAATGTAACTTGATGGGTAATAATAACAATACTATTTATAGAGTGCCAACCATATACCTGGCTTCCTGTTAAATACTTGATGTGTGGCATTGTTGTTAATCCCCAGGAAACTTTACCTGGCAAATACTATAGTTAGCCCCATTTAAGGTTGAGTAATTTGCCTAAGACTACACAACGTGAAAGAGAACAGGACTCACACCCAAGCATTCCGGCACCAGAGCACACGTCCCTAACCACTTCGCTATAAAGTGCTTTTTGTCCCAGCAATGGTTTCAGATGTGTGGTCCACCCTTGGTGCCTCCTTTCCATCATCATTTGGTCTTTCCTTCTAAAATCGGGGGTCCCCAATAACCCTCCTTTTCTTACCAGTTCTGGTAGCCTTATGCAGTTTGACTTCAAGGTTAACATGTGAGAGCGTAAAGTCATACCACCTTAAAAAAAAAGTCCTCTTCCTCACTTATTTCTGTTTAATGGTACCTACAACCACTCAACTGGGGAGCATATTGGTCATTTTCCTCTTCCCTGCCTTTTGAGTCCCCTCATTTGCTTCTCCCACAAATTCTACTGCTGAATCTTAAAAAAAAAAAAAAAAAAAAGATTCATTTATTTATTTGAGAAAAGAGGGAGAGAGAGCAGGCGCATGCACATGCACAAGGGCAAACATGGGGGAGGGGCGGGGAGGGGGAGGGGCTAGGGAAGAGGGAGGGACAGAGGGAAAATCTCAAGCAGAGTCTCCCCAACCCCCAGTGTGGAGTGCAGAGCCCACTCTGGGCTTGATGTCATGACCCTGAGATCCTGACCTGGCCAAAACCAAGAGTCAGGCACAACCAACAAAGTCACCCAGGCACCCCTACTGCTGAATCTTTAAACTTGCTTCTCCCTTTTTGGTCCTACCATCTCACTGCTTCTCAACTGCACTTGTACAGCCTTCTGATTGTTTTAGAACAATCCCTCCCCACCCCCCACCCCCCCACCCCCACCTCTTTGCTTTCTTCCCACCAGTTGCCAGGCTAAGTCTTTCCCAAAGTCTGACTTGAATCTTGTGCTTCCTTGCTCAAAACTCCTAAGTGACAAGCCACTATATGTGATGAAAGACAAATTCTTCAATGTAATCTCAGAAACCCTCCGTAACAATGATTTTCAAACATTTTTGTTTTAGGATTCCTTCCCATTCTTAAAAATTATTGAAGACCCCAAAGAGCTGTCATTATATGGACTATATTTATCACTATTTACTTAAATTAAGACTGATGAAATTTTTAAAATATTCATATATTTTTAAATGGCAACAAGAAGCTCATTACAGGTTAATATAAATACCACAATTCGTGAAAAATAACTATTTTTTAGAAGACAAAAATTAGAGAGTGGCATTGTTTCACATTTTGGTAAATCTCTCAAATGTCTGACTTAATAGAAGACAGCTGTATTCTCTCTACTTTTGCAGTCAATCTGTTGTGATATCACAGGTCATGTAGCCTCTGGAAAATTCCACTGTATACTTAGGAGAGTGAAGAGGCAAATAACATCTCAGTACGAATGGGGAAATAGCTTTGACCTCACAGACCCTTTGAAAGGGTCCCAGGTCCCCAGATTGTGCTCTGAGAACCATTGTGTTGTGCTCCTCTCTCACTGCTCTTCAGCTGGACTCATATTCCCATTAAACCAGACTATTCTTTATCCCCTAAACACAGTCTCATTTCCATGGTTATTCTCTGAAATACGTATTTTGATTAAACAATTTGTTTGTTGGGAGTATTGAATGGTTCCCAGGATACAGGGATTTAGAGAGAAAAATCTCAAGGGATCTTTCATCTGATTTACTGGAAAGCACTCCAGATTAAGAATCAAGGAACTTTCGTGCTAGTGACAATTCTGTAACTAATATTTTATGTCACCTTGGGCAAGTCATTTAACTCCGCAACTTTGTGGTTCTCAGTTCTTGCATTTATAAACAGAGGAAATAGATAAGATGAACTGTGGGAATTGTTCCAGTTCTTGAATCATCTGTCATTTGGAATTAAGTTACCTTAATTATATTCTGAGAAAGTAGGAAACACCGGCCACTTCCAATATCTTGTGTACTTCTCTCTCTTTTGCTCTCAGCTACAAGCTGCTGTCTTACTGTGAGTACATTAAAAAATCTGGTTCTCTGTGTTTGCGGTTTCTAATGACTGGAAAGTTTTCAAGAAAGAACCCCTTGGAAACTTTGTTTGATTTTTTTTTAATTGAGATATAGTTGACATGTGACATTATATTAGTTTCAGGGATATAACATAATGATTTAATATGTATATATACTGCAAATAATCTCTCAAGAAATCTGGTTAACATCCACCACCACACGGAGTTATAATTTTCTTTCTTGGTAGGAGAACTTTTAAGATGTACTCTCTTAGCAATTTTCAAATACACAGTACAGTATTATTAACTATAGTCATCATGCTGTAAATTCCATCCCTGGCACTTATTTTGTAACTGGAAGTTTATACTTTCTTTTTTTTTTAATTGTATTTATTTGAGAGAGAGCATGAGCTGGAGAAGGAGCAGAGGGAGAGGGAGAAGCAGACTCCCTGCTGAACAGGGAGCCCAACGAGGGGCTCAATCCCAGGACCCTGGGCTCATGACCTGAGCTGAAGGCAATTGTTTAACCCACTGAGCCACCCAGGTATCCCTGGAAGTTTATACTTCTTGAAACCCTTTTTGTGCCCTCTGCTACCCACCAGGCCCTGGCAACCCCCAATCTGCTCTATGTATCTATGAGCTTGGGTTTTGTTTGTCTTGTTTTTTTGATTCCACATATAAGTGATATCATACAGTGCTTGTCTTTCTCTGTCTGACTTATTTCATTCACTTAGCATGATGCCCTTAAGTTTCATTCATGTTGTCACAAATGGCATGATTTCCTTCTTTTTTATGGCTGAATAAAATTAGTGTGTGTTTACTAATTAGTAAAATTAGTGTGTATTTACTTTATCCATTCATCCACTGATGGATATTTAATGAGTGTCTTGAATGGCTGGTAGTTTTAATTAAATTTGGAAAAAATTTCCAGTGTATTTCATAAAATCTGGAACAACTGCAGTCATTATTTCTTCCTTTTTATGTTTCCTTTTCTGCCTTTCCTCTCTTGTAGGGACTTCAGTTATACATTGTCACACACCCATAATGTTTTGTCCTCTCTCTGGGTTTTTTTTTTCCCCTTCCTTTTCTTTGTTTCATTTTGAATAGTTTCTATTGCTCTGTCTTCAAAGATCTTCAACTTTTCCAGTCTTTTCCTAAAACAATGTCTACTCTGTTAATCCCAGCTAGTGAATTTTTCATTTCAGACACTATATTTTTATCTCTAGTAGTTTTATTTGGTCTTTTTAAAAAATCTCTTTCATGTCTCTTCTTAACACGCTCATGTTTTCCTCTACCTTCTGGAACGTATGGAGAATATTTATGATAGTTATTTTAACATCCTTATCCACTAATTCTATAATTAATTTCATTGGGTTTGGTTTTTTGGTTAGTTGATTTTTCTCCTCATCATAGATCATATTTTCCTTCTTCTTTGACATATTATTTTTCTTCTCTGAATGCCTGGAAATTTCAACGGGATGCCAGATATTGTGAATTTCATATCGTGCAGGCTGGACGTCTTTATTCCTTTAAGAAGTCTTGAACTTTGTTCTGGGATGCAGTTAAGCTACTTGGAAACAGTTTGGTTTTTTTCAAAGCATGCTTTTAGGCATATGTACGTGGGACCAGAGCAGCTTTTAGTCTTGGGCTAATTCGGCCCCATTCCTGAAGCAATACCTTTCCGAGTACCCCCGTTGGTCTGTGTAGTCCGAGGTTTTTCCACTCTGACTGCATTACCCTTGTGTGATCTCTGGGGATTATTCCAACTGCTCCCTTTTGGTGATTCTTTCCCTCTCAGCATAAGCATGAGTGAATCAATAATCAGCTGAAGATTCAAGGGAAACCTCTGCAGATTCTTAGACCTCTCTTTATATGGGTCTTTGCTCTCTTTGTAGCAATCTTTCTAGTATTTAGTTCCATTCTCTCAGGGATTGCTGTCCTGTGCTTCTTGGTATCCAATGTCTGAAAACTGTTGCTCTGTGTCTTATGTTCACTTTCATTAAGTTTTAAAATTTTGTCCTTCGCATTTAAATCCTCGATCAATCTGGAATAGATTTTTTTTATAATGGCATATTTTTAGTGTTCTGGACTAACTTCAGTCCCCTTCAAATTCATAGGTTAAAGCCCTAACTCCCCAATGTGACTGTACTTTGAGATGGAGCCTTGAGGGAAGTAATTAAGGTTAAATGAAGTCATAAGGTGGGACCCTAGTCCATTAGAATTAATGTCCTTATAAGAAGAAGAAGGTGCATAGGAAAGCATGCACACACAGAAGAAGGGCCATATGAGGGGCACCTGGGTGGCTCAGCGGGTTAAAGCCTCTGCCTTCCGCTCAGGTCATGATCCCAAGGTCCTGGGATCAAGCCCCACATCAGGCTTTCTGCTCGGCAGGAAGCCTGCTTCCTCCTCTCTCTCTCTGCCTGTCTCTCTGCCTACTTGTGATCTCTGTCTGTCAAATAAATACATAAAATATTTAAAAAAAAAAAAAAGAAGGGCCATATGAGAACCCAGGGAGAAGGCACCATCTGCAAGCCAAGGAGGGTGGTCTTATCAGAAACCCACTGTGCCAGAGCCCCTGAATGGCTCAGTTGGTTAAGTGTCCACCTTCGACTCAGGTCAGGATCTCAGAGTCCTGGGATCGAGCCCCACATCAGGCTTCCTGCTCAGTGGGGAGTTTTCTTCTCCCTCTGCTCTCCCTCTGCTCCTCCCCGCTTGTTCTCACTCTCTCAAATAAATAAATACATAATCTTTTAAAACAAAATAGAAACCCACTCTGCCAACACCTTGATCTTGAACTTCCAGAACTGTAAGGAAGGGAACTCTCTGTTGCTTAAGCCACCTAGTTTGTGGTATTTTTTTATAGCTGGCCTGGCAGACCAATCCAGTAGAAGATGGCCTGTTCTGCTGACAAGTCATTCCTCACTGTTTTTATTTCATGGGAGGGCATGTACATGGAGGGTAGAGAGGGGTAGAGGTAGAGGGAGAGAGAGGATCTTAAGCAGGCTCCATGCCCAGCACAGAGCCAGATTTGGGGCTCAAATCACTATCCTGAGATCATGACCTGAGCCGAAATCAAGAGTCGGATCTATCTCCTGGGGATCTATCTCATCCTTTCCCCACAGAACTGCAGCCAGCCTCTGCCATACAACACATAAGTCTTCGTCCTTCTGAACCCTCTACCCTATCTACTCGCCAACTTGTCTGTCCTTGCACCAAGACAATACTGTCTTAACTCTTAGAGTTTCAAGTTATTTTAATTTCTGACAAGCAAGGACACCCACCTTATTTCTCTTCACCAGGAGCACCAGTGATTCCCAGGACATACGCATTTTAGAATCATTTTGTCAAGTTCCACCGAAAGCAATGTAGGGATTCCAGTTGTGCTGCTTTAGAACTGTCTATCAGCTTGGGGACTACTGACGTATTTAGAGTATCGACTGTTGTTATTCATGAGTAGAAGATCTTTCTTATTTATTCAGTACTTTAATGCCTTTCAACATAGTTTTTGTCATTTATCCATAAGGGTCTTGCACATTTTTTGGTGAGATTTGTTCCTAAATATTTTGTTGCTGTTGTTGCTATTACAGGTGAAAATTGTGGAGTCTGTTTGCTCTCTGTGGCTTATCCATATAAAAGCAACTGATTTTTGTGTATTGATCTTTTGGCCAACCACCCTAACAAACTGTGATAACTTGTGTGTAGTATCATTCGGGTTTTTTACGTATGTTTCGTCTGTGGGGAATGGCTGTTTTCCCACCTCCTCTGCATCCCTTGTATCTCTTATCTCGTTCCCGAGACTTATTGCGCAGGTGTAGGGCCTCTCATGCAATGTTCAATAGCAGCAGACCTTTTGGTATGGCTCCTAATTTAAAAGGGAGAATTTTTGATGTTTCCCACCAAAAATGATAGTTTATATAACTGGTTGGTAGTTATTCTTCATCAGGACGAGAAAATTCTCTGTTTCTAATTTGGTAGGGATTTTTTTCAATTTGATAGGGTTTTTTTCTTTATTAAAACTGGTTGCTATATTTATATCATTTTAATTCTACATCTGTTGCAATGATCCCATGATTTTTCTCCTTTAATATATTTATGTGATAACTGACATATACAGATTTTCTAATATTAAACCACTCTTAAGTTCTTGGGATAAACATGATTTAGTTATGGTGTAATTTGTTTTTCTGTACATGCTAGATCCGTTTGCTAATATTTTATTGAACATTTTTGCATTATGCTCTTAAATCAGATTGGCCTAAATTTTCTTTTCTGTACCATTCTTTTCTAGTTTTGGAATCAGAGTTAAAATGCCTCAGAAAATGCATTCCTGAGTTTTTTCCTCTTTTTACCTTTTTATGGAAGTTTATATGAGGCTGGAATTATTCATTTCATAATGGTTGGTAAAATTTGCCAAATACATATATACAATAGATACATATTTCTTTTGAGTCAGTTTTGGGATAGATCTTCCTAAGAATTTGTGCATTCTGTCTTTATTTTCAAGTTTACATTGACATAAGTTTGTCCATAATACTCTCAATATTAAAACCACAGACACAATAGAGGTTTTACCTCCCTTTTCAGTTCTAGGATTGATCCCTTGCACTCCCTCTCTCTTCCTTGATCAATCTCACAAGAAAGAGGTTGACTTTTTGATAAGTATTTTCAAGAACCTACTTTGGTTTTATTGCTTTTCTCTTTTGTAATTGACTTTCTAATTCATTAAGTTTTGCTTCAAACTTTATTCTCTTTCCTACAGGATTACACTCTTGTTTCTAACTTCTTAGTTGGATATTTAACACATTCATTTTCAATCCTTATTCTTTTCCATCTTTTTAATTATTTTTATTAACTTATAATGTATTATTTGCCCCAGGGGTACAGATCTGTGATTCGTCAGTCTTATACATTTCACAGCACTCACCATAGCACATAACCTCCCCAATGTCCATCACCCAACCAATCCCTATTCTTTTCTACAACACTCTTTCAATGTGTCATTTACACCTAATTCCACAAGTCTTGGTATACTCAGATTTCATTCTTCACTGTTTTTATTTTTTTATTTCATGGGAGGGCATGTACATGGAGGGTAGAGAGGGGTAGAGGGGGAGGAAGAGAGAGGATCTTAAGCAGGCTCCATGCCCAGCACAGAGCCAGATTTGGGGCTCAAATCATGATCCTGAGATCATGACCTGAGCCAAAATCAAGAGTCGGATGCCTGACTGAGTCACCCAGGTACCCCAATTTCTCAGTGTTTTTAAATGTGACTTTTTTTTTTTGAATCATGATTAGTAGTCTATTTTTAATTTCTAAATTTATGTGGATTTTTTTTCATTATTGATGCTGTCTCACAGTTTTAGAATTGTTGCCTAACTTGGAAAAACCTCAATCCAGTTTCTTTTACGTATGGGTTCTAAGATTTTAGAACATTTTAGATTTTCTAGTGCAGGACTAATTTTATATGGTCTTTGAACTGACAACACTCAATAGTTTGTAGCGGAAGACTGATGTACTTGTTTAGCAGAACATTATAAATTTATGTTATCTTGGATGACATCAAAATTTTGTTTAATCAGCAAGGATTTATATTTTTCTTATGTATTTGAATGCATCATTCTATCCATTAAAAACGTTACTAAACAAACTATTCATTATTTCTGTTTGAAATGGATCTATTTTTCTTAATGACTTAAGGTTTTTGGTAGGACCTGAAAGGGGTTTTTTGTTGTTGTTGTTATAATTTGCTTTACATCAAAATAATTCCCATTGATTTCATCAATCACTGTTATCACATTCCCATTCTAGTAATTTTGAGTTTTCCTTCTGCTGTTGAATATATAAAGTTAAAGATGACAAAAGAAAATACCCTTTTATATATGTTCATAATGGGCATCATTAATGTTCCAAACATCTGTGCAAATTGCAATTAAAATGGCATAATTTGGCGCGCCTGGGTGTCTCAGTCATTAAGCGGCTGCCTTCAGCTCAGGTCATGATCCCAAGGTCCTGGGATTGAGCCCTGGATCAGGCTCCCTGCTCTGCAGGAAATCTGCTTCTCCTTCTGCCCACTCCCCCTGCTTGTATTCCCTCTCTCAATTTCTCTCTCTCTCTGAAATAAATAAATAAAAGCTTTTTTTTTAAAAAAAAAAAAAAAAAGCTATTTTAAAAAATAAATAAATAAAATGGCATAATTTGCTGTAACTGTTTTTTGAAGAAACATTTTTCAGAAATGAAAATGGATTTGGATTTGGGTCCTTCTTTCAAATTTTTGGAAACACAGATTACCCTTAAAATGCAAGACCTGAACAGATTTGTACAAGGAAGAACCTCTGGCTGCATTTAGTTTCTTCAAAGAAAAACCCAAGTTAGATAATGTGTTAGTTTGCTAGGGCTACCATTACAAAATACCACAGACCAGGTAGCTTAAGCAACAGACATTTGTTTCCTTGCGGCTCTGGAGTCCAACAGCAGGGCGTTGGCAGGTTGGTTTCTTCCAAGGCCTGCCTCTTGGGCTTGCAGATGGCTGCCTTCTCTCTGTGTCCTCGCATAACTCCCACCTGTGCATACCCTCCGATCTCTCTTCACATGCTAATCTCTTCTTGTAGGATACCAGCCAGGTTGGATTAAGGCCCATCCTAACAGCCTCATGTTGACTTCATCACCTCTTTACAGGCCCGATCTCTAAGTGGGACTCCAAAGTCCTATTTTGAGGTCCTGGGGGTTAGGGTTTCAGCATGTGAATTTTGGGGGCCCACAGAGCAGCCCGCAACAGTCTACATACTTAAAACAATCCATCCATGGGCAAACTGGAAAGACACGTAACTTTGCAAAAACTCAGAGAAGCTGGAAGGAGTGGCCCTTACAGCACATGGGCAGACTCACTCCTGTTTCCAGTCATGCATGCACTCCTCTGTCCTCAGGATCACACAGGAGCGTTGTCTCAAGACTGACCACAGCTGTTATTCACTGACAGGTTATAACCGTCCAGAGCTTCACTTTGCCGAATCAAGTAACAGAAAGATGAAAGATGATTTTTGGTTGGAAAAAAAATTTTGAAATAGCTCTTGGGATTTCCTATGTCACAGAATAATTACCATCTGATTAGTACTCGTTACATCTGGGGCAGCACGGACAGGAACAGAATAGCATCCGCTGTCTGGTTAAACATACTGTTTCACAGTATGATTATTTTCATCAATTTTTCATGAACTGTTTTGGATAAATAAGTCACATTGAGTTTCTTATTTTGACATATTTCCATGTACCTGTAGGGAAAAAAAGAGGTCAGATTCAGCAACTGGTTTGATATTGTCCATGAAATTTCCGTTGTTTGAAGTGTACCACATTATATTGTGATCTTTGAAAGACAAATTTCTTTCATTAAAATTAAATAACCATGACTACTCTTTTTATTTAAACAAACAAACAAACTGGATATCTTCCTGGATATCTACTCACCTGTCCAATGCATCTTTATTAGATTTGTGTATAATTCAGGTAAACTTGGTTGCTTTTGCTCTGTGGGACCCAATGGCTTTTGAGGGGGTTCTGAATACGACATTAAGTCAGAAAATACGTCTGCTATAAGTTCATCTACTTCATTGAAAAAAGTTTGCAAACAAAACAAAATAAGTAACTTCCAGTCTTAGAGTAAGCCAGGCTCTCATAACCGTTTTACCACTTCCCAAATTTTTCAAATACCTGCTTGAGAAAGCACCCCTTTTGTTCATTGTATTCTATTTGATTGTAAATTTTGGGGGGATCTTGATTTAAAAACAATACCACCACCACCACCAGAGAAAAATCTTCTCATTGCTCAACAGTGAATACAATTATTGCTTACTATATCACCATAATGAAATAATTGCTTACTATATCACCATTATAATATTGCTTACTATCTCCGTGGTTTCCATGGCCCTTTCTTTCTGGGGCAAACGCGGAAGTGAGAGGTTAGTAGGAGGAACGACAAGGCTCCATTGACGCAGGGTGACATGAGGCTACCACTGGGCTCGTCTGACCCTCCTCTGCTCTTCACTTCCCAGTTCCCCTCACTCCCCACTCTCAACCCAGCAGGCCTTTGTGGCTTACCTGATGGAGTCATCTGAACCTGTCTTCCTGAGGAGTCTGAGCTCCTGGCGATCATACCTTCCCAGACCAGGATTACTGCCTGTATCTGATCACAGTTACCTTTACTGAAGGGTACGGTAATGCCAGGAGGCACAACACCCAGATTCCCACATGGGAACCTTTCGTATCCCTGTGGTTCGAGAGCAGCCTTCTTCCTCCTCCTGACCAGGGTCAATTACCCCTGCCATGGTGTTGACTTATCCCCTGCCAATCCCAGGTCACAAGGAATCCAAAGCACACTGGATGAAGCCAAACTCATTTCTTGTTCAATAGAACACTTGCTGTGTCTCCTGCCAAAGTGGGGCCCGAGGAGTAGGCCCATTTGGGACCTCTAACCTTGCAGAATCCAGAGTTGTGGGGATAAGAAAGACAAAATCCCTAGTGGGTCATTGGGAATAGTGATAAGTGGGGTGATTATTCTTCCACCCCATGGTTTCTAGGCCCATGTCTTCTTCCTAGTGGGGACACAGCATAGCTCTCTGATTAAATGCACATGTTGTATCCCAGAGCATGGTGCCTGATCCTATTGTCTCAGAACTGGCATTGAAGTTGTACCTTTACAACATTATTCTTGTATTCCATGAGGCTGGCTGCTTCTAGATGATGGTATGCAGAGAATGGTGGATCCCATGGCTTTGGGCCACTCTCCCACCTCTCTCTCTGTGAAGAGGGCCTCTTGGTTATATGCTGTGTTCTACTGGATTCCACACCTGTCGGAAGAGTTGCAAGTTTGTTCCCCTCCCCTGGGACATTTTCTCAGGTCATTACCACTAAAATCTTTAACAACTGAGCTGCCACCTTGGGCCAAGGTGCCCCACCTATCATACAGGATGATGTCCTCTTTGCCCACTGGGCAGTAAGTAAACCAGTCTGAAACCTCCATCTTACTGCCTGTTCTTTGTGACTCTGTCATGGTCACTTTCCTTAGTTCAAGTTCACTGAGAAGCAAACGCTAAGATGACACCAGATATACACGAGTTTTATTGGGAGAGGAAGCAAGAGAAGGCAAGGAGAGACTTCAGGCCATGTTGTAGGACTGACATCTATGGCAGGAAAGAGGGTAGGAAGGAGATGAGGGGAAAGGAAGGGAAAGGAGGAGAGGGGACAGAAGAGGAAAAGAAAGTAGTTGAAGGGACAGAAGAGAAGGGAAGGAGTCTTAGGTTGCCATACACTTCCAATGAAGGCTTTTCCAGGCTGATAGGGAGTCCTCAAGCCACAGTGACCCATTGGAGGAGTCCTACTTTCCCAGAATGGGCCTGCCTCATAGCCTGAGTACATCTGCCATGCTCACTCATTGACCGGTGAATGCAACGGTAGGTCCGGTGGAACAGCAGTTGGGATAGTCAGTCAGTTATGATTCCTGCAGCAGATGACCTGAATAGTGTATTTTCATAGTCAAGATATTGGATCCTAGATGAAAAAGAAAAAAAAAACCTGTAAGGTATGTTTTAAGTTGTGTAAGTTATATTGGTAAGTGTATCACTAACAGAAGGGAACTTCGGTTTTGACTAGGCGTTGATTAGACTCAAATCTCCTGCTTAAAATATTTAAACTTTTAAATTACATAAAATATATATACAGAAGAATGCACATATTTTTAGTGTACTACATTTTCCATACCAAACATCGATTATATTTATAACTTTAAATTTTTGACGACTGGAAGAATTTTTTAGACGAGCTCCTGGTTTTACGCCTTTCATACTTGTTTCTTCTCCAGTGTCTAATACAAATGATACTGAGTATAAAGTAATGCCAAGTCTTCCTGCCATGGTTCTCAGTGAAATGGCCCATCCAACAGTAATAAAATTCCTGGAAGCCATTCTTACACTGGGATGGATAGTAATAACCTGCCTATCTGTGAAAGTAACAACAAGCCATATAAATATGTCTCACTCCACCCAAAATGAAAGTATCATCAACTCAACTTCCCCTTACCAGATCCCAAAAGGCAGCTACTCCATCATCACCTACAGACAGGGGACATGTGATATAGAAGAAGTTAGCACAGAAAGAGAGAATGGTCTGATTACAGATAAAATATCTTCATTTTGAAACATTTACAAAAACATTTGCCTATGTGAACACATTGTTCCCGAGTCCCTGCAAGAGGCACCTACCAGTGAGGGAAACTTAAGTTTCAATAACTTCATAGCCTCAATCCACCTCTGAGAAGCAGGCAATAAAAAATCCCTCTTCCGGCTCTTTACCACCCCTGCACCTAGAGAGTTTCACTCAGGGGGGCACACCGCCTTCCAAGTTACTGCAGGCAAAATTCTACGAAATGTTTTGTCACGATATGAAAGAGGTCACCAGCTTTCCAGACTGAAATATCTATGTTCTGACCCCTCGCGACCTCCCTGTGAAGCCAATGCAACATAATTTTAGTTTTTTGTCTTTGGTGGTGCAACACTCCCCAGACTCTGGGTACCAATTTTCTATAAGGAGAACAGGCTAAGCTGCTGTGACAAGAGATTCGACAACGTGCCTTAAAGGACAAAGAAGTTTATTTCTCTTCTCTGTACCAATTTCAAGGTGAAGCATTAGAGCTGGTGGGCATCATTGTTCTACCCAATTATTCAGAGGGCCAGGCTGACGCTGGCTCTGTCGTCTTTAACATCTGGCTTCCAAAGTCAATCTAGTCATCGCCACTTCAGGCAGTACAAAAGGCATTAAAGTGGGTACCCTGGACCAGGGGTTTTCTCCTAAGTAAATGGGGTGAAATTTGCCCAGGGGGCTCCCATTCACAGGGACAAGAGCTTTGCCACATAGTCACAACTCACTGAAAGATGCTGAGAGATGTAGTATTTGTATGTCCAGGAAGAAAGGATGGGATAGATTTTAACAGCATACCTAGTAGTCTCTGCCTCAGGGTTTAAACTGAAGACATTTCCTCCCTAGTGGCCCTGCCCACCCTCCTACCTCGTTGGTGGCCACTAGGCTCAGGATTGCCACAGCCATGCCGCCGTCATGTGTCCTCTATGCAAGCCAGCCTCTCTCCAGCCCCAGTCCCTGAATCCCTACCTCAATTCACTTCTCTTTTTTTGAGGGTGAACTCTGAAACCAGTGATGCTTCAGAGAAAGTGTGCCATGGAGGACAGTGGTTCTGCACTGGAAATTTCCCCAGAATTCTGCTAAGCACAAAGCCTCATTAATCTCTGCCCACTCCAGGCTGGGTTGTCTTTACTAGCTCACTGCAAATGCTCTTACCAAGGTCCCCAGTGACCTTCATGCTCTCTACCCCGATAAAGACCTTTTAGTCTACCTCCTCCTTATTTCAGCTATTCTAATGAGTTGACCTGCCTTCTTAGAATCTCTTCCTTTGGGCTTTCTTCTTATCTCAGGCCATGCTTCCTCAAATTCCTTCCTTGAATTTCTTTCTTCTGTATGACCTCTATGTATTGTTCATCTGAGCTCAGTCTAAACCTCCTCCGGGTTTCAAAATCCTTCCAAATCTTCCTCTGCCTTTCTGTTCCACTGCATTTCTCATGTCAACGCCAAATGCACCCTTCACATTGAATGTCTCAGTCCAGACTGCCCACACTGTGCCAATTCCCACTTCGGAAACTTGGCTCAACATTCCGTTTCCTGGAATGTCAACATTTCCCTCTTCTAACTTTTCATACAATCCATCCTGTAAAGAACATGAGACATCCCAGCCCTTGATTGAGGCTTTCCCCCGATCTTCTAGGGCACACCAGAATCGACTTCCTTTCTCCAAACTGCCCTTATAGTTAGTATGAGCTTCTTTCTACTTACTCATTCTGTATTTTTTTCCTGGGTGTGTTGGTCTTAGCTCATTGAGAGCAACAACCAGATCTTACTTTTTCTGTGCCCCCAATCTCCACAGCATTTTCACCTTTCATAAAAGCCTGTTATCAAATATTTCAGTAATTGCTCTAGACTTTGAAGGAATGTTTCTCACACTTTTCTGATCGGAAGACTTAATGAGAAAGCTTGTTAAATACAGATCCCTGGAACCCCAACATATTTTCTAAAACTCTCCAGAGGAGAAAAGTAGGAATCTTGTTATGATGTTGTGGTTGGCCTTTGGGAACAGAAGGTTCAGCTAATTTCTGGTCTATGCAAGGTCCCACTCTTGCTATTTATCCTCATGCGCATACTGCATTTCCCTTCCTCTCCTGCCTCCATTTTAACATTTGTGGTCTTTTGCCTCTTTGTTTGTATGTATTTTTACATTATGATACGGTTTTTTCCCATGAAATATTATATGGGCCCATCCATGTTGCTATGTGTACATTTAAGTCACTGTCTCTCACCCCTGCCCAATACTTCTTGGAGTAAATTCTCCACCCAGCAGTAGATCTCGGGTTACCTCCATCTCCCCACTGCTACAAATACCACCACAACTGACAACCCAATTCTCTTCCTGGAATCCTAAATTATCTTACTCACTTGGTGAGCTTATTATCTATTTAGTGAAGGTTGAATAAACAAGTACAGAAGGAAGAGGGGGAAATCTCATACTTTCCAAATAGCTGTTGGACACTAGCCCTGAAGGAAGGCTAGAAATCCAATTATTTTTTTT